>JAECUM010014836.1:0-83350 GCA_016617855.1 Megalonaias nervosa | reverse complement strand
TTCATTTCATAAACCTACATCATTCATAACATTGTGTTTGTGTTGTTCATTTAGTCCAAGAAGAAAAGCCCACTCGGTTTCAGTTCAGTTACAATAATTTGGACAAATTACCTATCAGTCAATTACATTATTGATAGATTTGTTGTATAGTTAGTTTATATGATTTATTACTACGTGCATTGCATAATATTTAGTAATTTGAAAATGTTCCTACTGCCATTGCTAAGTCGAGCGTTTTCAGTCACAGCATGGCGCGGGGGGGGGGGGCAGGTTTGTCTCAATCGGTACAGGGTCCGCCGTATGCGCACAGGCATAACACCATTCCCCTATGCGGCTGGTCTCTAGCTGTTCCTATACGTCTTGATACATTAGCCCTACCCCCACCCCCCCACCCCCTCCACAAGACCACTGTAAGCGCAATTAATGATCCTGTTACAAATGTCATTGCAAGGCTAGCATCAGAGGGTTAGGTCTGTCTCAACTCTGTGTGGTCTGGTCTGTTGTATTTTACCACTGCATTGCTTGATGGTCAGACTGGAGACCGCTGCGCTTTATATGGCTCAAGCGCGTACGCGATAGAAACCATCCCTACGGTTTTTTGGTAGGAATTCTATAGCTCATCTCATGGTGAAGGATAGAGAGAAGTCAAAAAGCATAGATAATAATAAAAAAAATCTGTAAAACAAAGCACCAACAATTTTTTTAATCACAATTTGATTAAACCAACTAACCATCAACAAATAATATAACATCACATTTTTTTTTTCTTCAAATAACACATTTTTGACAAGGTTTGACAACGTTGTGAAATCAAATTAGACTTCCACGATCAAAATAAGCCAATAATGTTCTAAGGGATATCGAAGTCTGCGTTGATGAAGAAAATACACACAATATTGTCCACACACCATGGATTTCTGTGCCTTGTAATTTCACATTATTGAATCGTGTCGTCTGGACATTTCTTCCCATAACGTCGATGATGTCGTCTTCCAAAGGTGGAAATCCATACGAATCAAAATACTCCACACAGGTATCGTGGGGAAAGTAGACAGCTACCCAGTGGGTTCCTGGGAGATTACTATCATCCGTGTTGATATAAGCTTGATGGTCTTTAGGTTCCGATGAGGAAGTTCATCTTTAGCGCACACGACAGGATTCCAATAAGCGGTGTACGAACTGTTTTTCAAAAGGTACTAAAATTCCCATGTATCCGTTTTGGTTTTTCTTTTTTTTTTTTTCCACAGGTAATGATAAGACACAATTCAATCCTGACCTTTTGCTACTGGAGATGCGGTCACCATCGCTGCAAGTCATGGTTGGAGATGTAAGGTTGCGTCCTGGCCGCTGTGCCTCTCTTGCGCGTAGAAGCTGCTTTCTGGGGTCTTTTGGTGGTGCTTTCTTTTTCTGGGGCTGTGACCTTTTCTTTACACCACTGCTCTTTTTCGTCTGCTTACGATTGGGTCGGGGAGTGGCTTTTTTCTTGGGGATGACTTTTGGGGCATTGGGATCCCATTTTAAGAGGGAGCGAATGATGACACCTCCTAGAGAACCGCTACCTCCAGGTTTCAAAATGATTTGCTTTTTAGTTTGAGTGTGATGCGGGGATCTGCCAGTTGCGTCAAGGCTACTTTGTTTCTTTAAAAAAGCGTTTGGTTTGATGTGGGATGTAAATGATGCCTTGAAGTCTGTCACCGCACACCATCGTAAGACTTTTCTGAGACTTGCTTCTAAGACAGCACGTATTTGTGGATTTTTTCGCGACTGATGCTTTACAAGGCACGAATTAATTAGACGAGAAGATGAGACTGAAGAGAAGTCATGATGATGTGTGAGACAGACCAAAATTGTCCGAAGTTTTTATAGCTTTTTTAAGTCGGCGGGGACGTGTACACGACAGGCCCTCCGTCTTGGCACTAGTGGTGAACAGATGGGTACGAAATCGCAAATAATCGGGGGTAGTGGGTTTTAAATCCACGAGTAAACAGGTGTGAGGGGTTTGAGTGGCATCGTCGTACGCATGTGTCAGCCATGGAGTTCCCCTAACTATTTGGCTAACACTTACACTTGCGATTTATCTCTAGGACTTTTAAACAAGACCACGTACTGAGCAATGAGACTGATAGTACAATGGGATTTACTTTGTTGAAACAAATTTTGGGTGATGCAAATTACACTGGCATTACGATGATGGCCTTTGCGCGTAAACCGTTTAATTTCTTCTTCCTCTTCTCCTAACATGTCGTCTAAGATGACAAGATGGGTTTGACTGGGGTCAGACGCGATCCCGTCGTTTCCGCCAGAACACCACACGATACGTTGAGGTAGACGATCGATCAAATGATGTTAATGTTCAATCAAACGTTTGACAAATTCGGTTTTGCCTGAACCGCTCGGTCCAGCAATAAACATGTTAAAGGGATGGCGAAGATACAAGGCCTCCCAACTAGCACGATCTAACTTTTTGTAGATGACTTTGAAAGTGGAGGAAGAGGGAGCAGAGACAGCAGAGGTAGCCATAGTGAAGGGGATGTCACTTTTGAAACGAACACAGACAAAAGTTTTTATACTTTTTCAGGACACGTTTATTTAAAAAGAAAATTAAAATTGAACATGAAACACAAAAATACATAAAAGCCAAACGGTTAAATAGATTGATAAAATACACATCAAAATGATCAAAGTGAAATATAAACAAGTCACTGTACAACATGTTTTGTGACGAAGGTGTGGTGTCCACTGGGTAATGTTCTTGGAGTCTCTACACTTGGCACAGTCACACAAGTGTCCTCCCGAAATGGTCTTTCGGGGATGTCCATGTCTATGACAGTCCTGTCTTGAATGGGGTGGTTTTCCTCGGCGTCGGGCTCTTCTGACACTGTCGCTAACACAAGTTTAATAGTTACTCTTTTCACTGGACGTTCGAATTTATGATCACAAATCTTGGGCATAGTTTGCCGCTTCTTTTGTCCAAGCCTCGAAACCAAGACTTTTCCAGTCACGTACATCTTGCCAGTGCGGGTGTAAGTCAAAAGCTACACACATATCTTCGTAAACATCTTCAGTGACTAAAGTTGACGAATCTTTTTTTCCCGTGAGGTAGAGAAGTATCGAGACGAAAGCCCCAGGCTTTTAACAGAATGAGTCTCTCGTGTACATTTAAAGGTACCACTCTCATATTTTTGGTGGTACTGTGAGGTACAGATCGTAAAGAGCCCACAAAGAAGCGGCTGGTGAACGAAATCCCAGAAAGGAAGTCACTAAGACATATACCACAGGACGACCCCAATTCAATGGACACAAGTTCTTGTAATAAGTGCTGGTAATCCTCCACAGTCTGAATACTGTCATTGACCTTCTTCCACGGAATCTCTTGTATCACTAATGATAAAGGTCGTGGCATGGTAGCAAGATTTATATCATCTTTTGTTGAAGGTTATACATGTACTTATTGAACAGAAGCGGTTTTATTTTAGTACCGTGCCAAAATGTTTTAGCAATTAGCTCACACGCCACACACCGCACAGAAGTTTCCTCTTGAACCGAGATATTGGTAATCCTCTAACTCTTCCGATAAAATTTGGTGTATTATGGTTAACTTGTAAGTAGAATGAGAAGCATCCAAACCTTTATGAATCTCACGTGATTCATCAATGTCTGACCATTGTAACACTGAAATGAATTAATCCTCTGATACCATTCAGGTACCACTGGTTCCAACATCTGTGACGTAAAGGATGCAATTGTTCTTTGCGTTTCACTTGTATTTTGACGAAGCATGTTCTAGGTAAGCCGAGTCTTTCTGATTCCACTGGTGAAGTGACACACCGCAACTGAAGTACTTGACTTTATCACCTTCGCCCAAGTAGATACATCCGGCTTTGGCTAATTCTTATGGGGTAGGTCCTTCCAGCTATCTATGCCACTTTCCTTTGAACTTTTGGAATCGACTTTCAAAGTCGCAGTATTCAGGCAAGCGCACAAATAACAAATATTCTTCTTTCACTGGCTCATTCGATGAATCGGTGGTAACACACGCAGTGGTTTGTTAAGGCGTGGATGACATCCGTAATGTGGCAACTGCATGGTAGTGTGTCATTGAGGATAAAAAGCAGTAAAGTGATAAGGTGTACTGTAACGAGTGGCATTTTGCTTTCGCATCCGTCAGGTTTCACACGCACAGCATCACTTATCGTGGTAGAAGTAGTAGTAGTCATAGCAAACTTCCCATGATGTCCTGTTCGCTGAGGTCACAGCGTATGGCATCTCTGCAATCGCAAGGCAATCACCGAACTTGAATTGTGTCTGATTGAAAGGATTCATCTTTCTCGCTTGATGTTGGTAGTCACAATGAACTATCGGTCTTGGACGTTTTCCCTTTTTATATGCTGACTAATATTGACGTGTCCGTAAGGTAAGTGAAGTGGTTGGGAAGCCGCACTCGTTTCTGGTACACGATTTGATACAGTTTTTCCAAAGGTCGACTTACGATTTGATGTGTGGTTAAACGTACAATTTTGTGAGGCTCTTAGGTGGTAACTTTAAAATGTTGATTCTCTCCAGACTGCAAGGCTTCTTTCAATACCCCAAAGTTCACCACTTGAGAGTCAATCCTTTCACTTTACACTCGTTGTGCACTTTTCCTTGTGGGTTACGGTATTTGTAACCGTAATTGTTAGAACCGCCACTAGCAAAACTTAGAATCTTGTCGTTGGGGTGCTCGTCCGTCCAGGCTCCTAAACGGTCTCCCTCGATGTCAGGGTGCCGGTGACCAAGGCGATCGATATAGACGTAACTGTCCATGTCAAAATACAGCACACGATCTCCTAACAGTTCTAAGACTTCGTACAATTTTAAGTGAGCATGAGCTGTCACGTAGGCTGCAATAATAACATTTCGAAATCCTTCAGCCTATACAAAGTCCAGTTCTTCTTCGTAATTGACCAGGATCAAGTCGTCAGGAAGGATGTCCAATTGTTTCATGTATTTGGTTTGTCGTGAATCATCTGGAAGTAGCGGGAACGTTCTGTAAAATACTCCGTCTTGGTTAAACACGGACGCTGTGCCATTTTGCCCTACTAGTAATTTAACATCTGTTACGTATCGGCTCGTTCAATGTAACACAAAGAAAGAGTGAAGACAACAAGCTTTGTAAATTTTAACAAAAATTAATTTATTTCCCTAGAAAACACGGAGAAAAGGTAAATATATCAAACAAGACTTACGATTTACGAAGAAGATCCAAAAAATTGTTCTAAATTTGTGAAAACACAAGTCCTGTGAATAAACAGTTCTAAATTGATACAGTCTGAATCTCAGTTCCGTTCCAAGATGGCGGATGATGACGTCAGACGAAGGCTAACACAGAATGTCCAGAATTTTCACTGTAAAGCACAATTTGAATTGTTCTGCTGCAATTTAGAAAGTTTCAACAAATGTCTTTGTCCCAAGCCAGTAGGGCTGTTCTCCAGGGAGAATAATTATTTAGAAAGTAGATGAAGTACAGCTACAACCACTAACAACACACATGTTGTTCCTAACACGTACGAATGAACAAACACCTCTTTCCAGCACAGAAATACCTTTTCCTTAAGGTATTAGAAACTCTGTAAGATGTTATGATGTGACTCTCAAGTATAACTGACTACGACTATGACTCTGACTAAATATTTCTTACAGGTAACTGAGCATTTAAAACAAGCTAATGCGTCATTACATGTACACACGCACGAAAGACACGTGTGATTTCGCAATCCATCTGGACATTACGAAAACCTAAACAAGTATCAGCCAATCATTTACATAGCTACTGCTGAATGTTTACTTGCGACGAATTTACTATCATACAAAGCTCGTGCTTACACGAGTCACATTTACGTTTTAAATAAATACGATGTTTCTAACATACTATTAGACCTTGCTAACATAATCATCACCATAATAATAATAACATTTAGTGGCATAAAAATAAAATAAAAATGAAACAAAGAATTAGAAGAATTTAAATTTTAACACATATGTAATTTGACTACAGGGTCGTAACACATCACTTTGGCAAACGATCGACGACCTTAGTTTTTCTTGATGTGATTTAAGGTGATGCCTTCCTGCTCAAAGTATTTCTCTTTGAATTTCTTTTGGTCTTCGGAAGTCAGGCACCAGGAAGGATAGCCGCTTGCTTCTTGTTTCAGTATCAAAAAGGCATCCACGTATTCTGCGAAAATGTCTTTCTGAGTCTCGTCGCCCTTGTGGTATTTTTCTGTCTTGGGAAAGTGGTAATTTTGTACACTTCTAACAGTTGGTATCCCAGGTCCAGAGGTTTAAACAATTCCACGTTCCTGTCAAGGCACGTTCTTCATGGGTGTGCTGACAAGGTTGGTCTTGGTTGCACGTTTCGGCACAAGTACGACACAAGGGAAACATCAGTTTTCCATGGCAATGGTGAGGTAAAACGGGATGGTACAAGTCCGTGGGAGGCAAGACTTTACATTTAATCAATCCTTCGTATTGTCTAATGTTGTCCAGGTCAATGTGTTCCGTCAGCATTGTGGGTGCCCTGCGGGAAAGTGACAATATTTGTACACGTAAGGATACAGCGAACACATGTATAGATATTTGATTTCTTCTCCTTTCTCCTCGTCGGCGTGGTACGGCAAACAGGTGGCATTCGTCTGTCTTCCATACAAACTGTCCCGCTGGTTCAGAGGGTCCACCAACTTGTAACTTTCCACGATGCTTTTAAACTCGGGATCGGTTTTCAAACGGTGATCGTACTCGTGTTCCCACATTTCCACCACATGGTATCCTTCCTGTTCTAACCTCAAGCGGCGCTGAGAAGTGGCCTCGTACAAGTCTTCCATGGTACGTTGTAAAAACTGATTTTTAGTGTACCTTTGAGAGTAGCAGATGGGACATCCGTGAAATAAGCATCCATTACACGATCTTAGGGTTTTCTAAGTCCCAGCCATCCACCGATGGTCTTTTCACCTCCTCCGTTTTGGGCGTGTTAGATCCATTTGTCTTCTTGTCACACAAGTAATGTAGCCAGCGTAGAGCTTTGACCGAGTATTGACGTTTGACAAAATTCGTCGTTTGAGTGCGGATGACAGCCATAGCCTTCTCGGGCATAAATCGTTTGCGGTACACTAAGGAACTCGCTTTGCCAATGGTGCAGGCTTTTTTCAAAGGATCGATCCCTCCGTGCTCCATGAACAATTCTCGAAATTTTCTACAGCAGCGCCGTAAAATGTCCGCGTCGGATCGACAATACTTTAACATTTCTTTCTGAAAGTCGAAGGGGTCCGAGGCGTGAGTGTGGTACCAAGCGTAGAAAGCCTCTCGTTCTTCGGTGCGTATTTTGTCGGGGTCGTAGTAGTGAGCATCAGGATAATCGGGTACAACGGCTTGTTGATTGGCTTCGGTATTAAAAAAGTGCGGAAAATAACCTATGGCCAGTTCTGTCATTCCAAATGTTTTAGGCATTGGACTCAAATGCATGGCCAAGTAACTTATCGAATCTTTAAACTGCACTTGTCCCACTTGCATGGAAATGAGCCTGGCTCCGTTCAAAGTCTCTTTAGGACGTTCGGTATTTTGTTCCGTATAGTATTTCAGAAGAAATTGTCCATCGTATCCCGAGAAATTGTGACCGATCACCATGGCATAGCGATTGCAATCTTCGTAATGTTCGATGTCCTCTTGACTCCGCGTTTCGTCGATAGGGTCTAAGATCCATTGTCGAAATCGGTCAGTGTGTTCGGTCCCCGAAAGATTTTGTCAAGTCCTCTAGCAATCTTGCTACAGTAGGGGCAATGGCTAAAGATATGTTCTTGGATGCACTTCTCGCACGCTCGATGAGCCAAATATAAATTAGGAATGTGAATGCCGGTCTCCTGCATGCATTCGAAATCGAAAAGGATGAAATTCTCTTTCTTCTGGTCATTATCTTCCTTTTCCTCCTGTTGGGGTTGGTATTTTGAATGTAGCATTCGTGTTCCAAGTCCACGATTTGGTGACAAATGTGACATCGTTTCTCTCTGGACAAATGTGTGATTTAGCATTATTGCTACGTATAACTTGTCCACAAGTAGGACACAATCTCAGGAGTTGACAAGCACTTTTCTGCCTTGAACCTTGCGTTTTCAGATGTTGCTGGGAACAGGCTAGGCTGACAAAAGTGCGCTGAAAAGCTGGGCAATGCACTTGTTATTGTCCTTCGTCAAGACAGAGTTTAGAGGCCAAACACCCTGGGATTTCGATCCACAATGCTTGTGTTGCTCTCGAGTGTATACCCATAGTCACATTTCTCACAGTAATAGCTGTATCATAGGAATCCGGTCATACTGGTAATGGTATCGAAATGTTTATTGTGATGATAGACGTGAATCTATTTTCTGTCTTTGAAATTTTTGCCTCGAAACAACAGAGGTCCACGCATTTCTTGAGGGTGTACTTTCAAGGTGTAGCGTGGATCCAAGACGTCTTGCAATTTTTGCATTTCAGGAATGCCACAGGGTGTGTCGTTGGACAGGCCAGCGTGCTATAACAGGAGTACTGCTTCTCTTCGTTGCATGGCTCGGTTCGATTTTTGAATAGTTTGCCAGGCTCTTTTCCATTCTGCCGTGTCGTTCTTCTCTGCATGCGTTCGTCCCACCATGATGGCATGGGCTAAATACATGTTGTCTTGAGGGTTGTTAATTCGGACGAGACTCGTTTTGGTGCTACGAAGGTCGTCCACCAATAACACCTATTTGCGTCCGGTCCCTTTGGGAAGAGAAACGTGGGCTATGTACCGTGTCGCTTTTCCGTCGGTGATATGAAACTTGTCGTTGGACTGCTGAACGTGTTGCATCTTGTCGATGACTTTGGAAGGTGTCAGTTCTGATGGCCTATTAAACTTGATCCAAATGGGGGACTTCAGACTGTCGTGATAAATGGAAAGTGTCAAGTGATCGTCTTCGTTGGCTCGACATTGCCGTTTCAGTGTGGTTAACAAAGAATCCCACAAATCGGTGATGAACTCCTCACCCCGACGGTAAGTCTGACTTGAAATCTTTAAATTTCACTGTGTACGTGTAGGCCGTGTTCTAAATTTTCTAGAGGAGCGTTTATCCGTCTCTCGAATGTGATAGTAGTTTTCAGGGGTTACTGATTTGTGGACTTTGGTCACTCATGTCATCTTCAAAACCGCTGGCAAGGATATGAACCAAGACTTCAGCAACTGTACGAGGCGATAGGTCACGTTTCTGCCTGTTACTTTCTTCACTTTTCTTCACGAAATGATGCGATCGTTTCATCAATAGCACACTGGATGATCGACACCATTTTTTTCTTTATGAATCAAAACTCCACCAAACCCCAACGACACTTGTATCAACAAATATTTTAAATAATTTAGTAAAGTTTGAAACTGAAAGAACTGTCTCATTCTTTGGTATGGTCTTTAATTTATTGAAAGCCTCCTGACATTTTTAATACCAACGAAACTTGGTTTTCGTGCTTAACAAATTTATTATGAGCTAAGCAATTATGGAACAATTTCAGTAAAATTTCAGATAATATCCAGCCATGCTAAAATAATAATAATAAAAAAAAAAATGCATCAGTTGATTTTTCTATGGACTGGGAATTCAGGGATAATCTGTACCTTAATTTAAATATTTTAACTTGATCGTGTCCCATAGTATGTCCTAAAATGTAACGCAAGCACTGAAAAACTCACTTTTACCTAAATTAATGGTCAAATTTGCATCAATGAATCGATCAAAGAATTTCCGAATGGTTTTCAAGTGATCCTTCCAGGCATCGTTGCAGAATGATGACGTCATCGATGTACGCATCACTTTTATCAAGACCAGACGTTATCTTGTTCATTAAACGATGGAATGCTGATGGAGAATTTTTCATACCAAACGATATCACTTTATACTGATAAAGCTCATCTGGAGTTGGATATGCCGAAATTTATTTTGGCATTTTAGTCTGTGGATTCGGCAGAATCCTTTTAAAAGGTCAAATTTGGTGACATATTTTGCATTTTCAATTTTGTCGATGCAGTCATCTATTCTCGCCAATGAAAATAATCTCTTTTGGTGATGTTAAGAGTCTAGGCTCCAACGATAAGTAACAGAAAAGAGTGAAGACAACAAGCTTTGTAAAATTTAACAAACAATTTATTTCCCTTGAATACAAAGTGAAAAATTAAGATAAAAGAACTTACGGTTTTACGAATTATATCCAAAAATAATCCAAGAATTAAAAAATAGAAGTCCTAGTAATAAAAAGTCCTGAATGAAACTGAGTTCGAATCCCGATGAAATCCAAAATGGAAGACGATGACGTCTGTTGTAACCTTCAAAGTGTAGACGTGTCAACAGTTTCTTGTTGAATCACAAAAAAATATCATTCTAGTTTTGAATTCCGTATAAATTTCAGTGAATGTCTTTGTCCAAGAATTTTGTAGGAGCACTTATGTATTTAAAAGAATTACTTGAAATTCAATAATTTGAAGAAAATGAAAATTCAACCCAAACTGGTCACAACATAATAACTAAACGTGTCAGTTGTTTGGACCCCAACTAACAAACTTCTGTGAAGACAACACTTATACACTAGTTTAAGACGCAAAACAGATTTCCGGATGAGGGTCAATCTTCTAGAAAAAAATAGAAGTTTGTAACAATAAACACATGTATCGTATCACGTACTCCAAGTATGGCCTTGACTTGACTTAATGATTCTTCCTCTGAGAAAGAATAAAATTTTTTTTTATAAAAAGTTGTTTACCAAAACTGTCACTGATTCTGAAACGAGGTCAGCAACTAGATACAGTGTTTCTATTATTAGGTGTTTGTCAATTAAAAAAAATTCAGTCAGGTCAAACAGAACTAAACTCAATTCTGGACAATATCAAATCCAGTAAACAAAATTACATTACAATAGAATGTAATGGAATAAAAAAGAAAATAAAACTAACAAACAAACAATTAAATTAAATATACATAACAGTGACACTGTTGTATTTTCTATAGTGTTACTGCCAGTTCGAATAAGCAAGTAGCGAAAGGGGGAAAGAAAGAGAACATATTATTTTTGTAAAGATAAAATGTAGTATAATGTTGCGATCAATGTATATTAACGGAAGGCGAGACACCAATACATCTGTCTTGCTACATTTCATAATTTTAAGCTTTGAGACCTTACATCAGAGGTAAGGAATTTGATGTTCACTGGATTAGGTTTAAAATATGTTGCAAAAGTCGGCGCATTCTATTTACTTTTTTAGGCGTTACAGTAATTGATGATTTTAAAGTTGATTTAAAAAATATTAAACTCGTATCTGCAAAAAATAAAATAGTTTCATATTTTACTGTTTTCAGGTGGGTGTATCTCCAAAGTATTATATTGTTGCTTTTGGGGATATTTATTTCTATTTCTATTTATATTTATTCTCTCGGGGTGGGGGATCTTTTTATATCATTGGTTCAATAAATCTAATTGCTAAGAGGTTACATCAAGTGCTTCAAAAATACAGTGTTGCTAAATCATTCCAGTAAAGTATTGTAAAGATCATTCCACTAAAGTATTGTAAAGATCATTCCACTAAAGTATTGTAAAGGTCATTCCACTAAAGCATTGTAAAGGTCATTCCACTAAAGTATTGTAAAGGTCATTCCACTAAAGCATTGTAAAGGTCATTCCACTAAAGCATTGTAAAGATCATTCCAGTAAAGTATTGTAAAGAAAAGAATACCAAAATATAAAATATACTCTCTTCAGTCATATACAGAAGGTCTTGTAAACTTTGCTGAGGAAGGCGCTGGGCGCAGAAAAGAAAAGAATTAAATTCATCTTCGAAAACGGGAGAGGCTCCCGCCTTCTCCAAACATCTTCCTTGAAGTTCGTTGTATAATTATCATACTGAAAGACTGCAGATTTATGGTGTGTATCGAGAAGTATGAAGTACAAAATGTTATGTTGTACTCTTGAAATGTGAGAAAATGTACAAGGCAAAGAAATTTTTGTTCAGCACAATCATCTGGTTGAACTTAGGTTAGATATATTTTACAGTGCAGGTGCCTTTTTAATAAATTGAAATGTAAACTGGTTTGGTGAAATTGCCGATGCAAATGAGTAATAACTACAAATATGGCATCACTTGTGTAAATCGCAAGATTAAAATGAGATGTAACTGGAAAACTGAACTGTTCCCTAGTGTTACTAGTCCAATAAATGTGTTTGCAAATTTAAGAGCGTTTGTTCTCTGAACATACTAATGTTTCTAAAAACCCTACATGGTGTTCATTTTCTTTCATTCAACATTTAATAATGAACTTAAAGGGGATATCCTATTACACATTGCTTTGATTTTACTATATGGGACCTATTCTGTACAGCTATTATCTTTATGCTTCATGATTTATATTGCCAAACGGAATAATAATATACATCAAAACCCTCAAGTTAAGGGGTTCTCCACTCATATTCTAGAAACGTTTATTTTTACATATATTTTTCAATTTCAATTTTTTTTTTCTTCAAGCCATCGACGGGAAATACTTCGTTTTTCTTCAAGCCATCGACGGTAAATACTTTCTACATACGTTTATGCAAACAAACATGTTGTAATTGCCATCAACTGTTTCCATATGCAGCTGATCGTACACGCGACCACAAAAAAAGGTCTTTAACAATAGAAGTTTTATCTATGTTTCGGGAAAGGAATAAATCTAATTCCTCCATTTAGACGATCTGAGTATCGACTGTCAGAATTACAATGCTCCCACTGACTTCTTTTCACCCTTTTCGATGGAGAAATCAACAAATCATTGCAAAATTTGTAAATACTTATCAAAATCAATTCATTATTGCCACATGCAGCTTGTCGGAGGAAAGTGGTGGACGAAAGCAATGCCTGGAGGTGTGTCTAATTTACGTTCGCTGATTGGTTAATTGATCAGCAAGATAGACAAGCGGCGTTAGGTCAATTTTAATCTGAATTACAACAAGCATTAACAGTAAGAGAACTGTTGGGCGGAATTCAATTATGCACATAAATTTATCAGCTGAGAATCTTGTCCAATAGAAATAGAGTATCCTGACCAGGAGCTGAAAGAAAGTTTAGATCCCGTGTTATTATCTTCAAGCGTTCACTCTCATAGCACACAACTAGGGTTATCAAATTTGTAAAGCTTGCAGGAGAAGAATATTAAGCGGTAAATGGAAAGCAGACAGCTTGTAACATGAAGGAAATTTTCTCTTTTGTAATCGCCTTTTATTGTACTGGGTCTGCTTTGGGTGCTGGTTGGTGGTGGGGAAGAAAAAATGACGGCATGGCTGCCGAAGGTGAATCATTGCAGGGGTAAGTGTAAACTGAATCAGCTAATTTGTATCAGCTTATTCGTTTCTGGCCAAAAGAATTACTTCTTAGTTATAGTGGTATTGTCAGAGAGAAAAGAAACGAAGCATCATTTCGATTATAAAAAGCAGGAAATGTTCATTCTGCCAAGCCACGTCTTCAATCATTGTCTCAAATTACTTTAAGTATAACTTTCTTATCTGAAAATTCTAAGTTCATATTGCACCATTATATAGCTAAATTTGAAGTAATAAATGATTGTTTACCGCGTATTTCTTGTATTAAAAATTCATATTTTTCAAAATGTATCGCTTTCTTGGGGACATTAAGTTTCACATTAAAGCTCACCATTTCAATATTGTCAACGTCGATTTAACACATGCACATTATGTATTCAAGCAAGCTCACCACATCAAGGCAGTTGCATAATATAACTCTAACCTAAAATTGAAGAAATCCATCACGTGTCCATCAGATAATTAGATATAATGGCATACTCTGGCTGCCAAATATTCTTTACTTTATATATGTGTACATGAAATATTAAGTTATTTTAGTCATGTCCATTTGATATCATACTTAAAAATACATCTGTATGTAAGAGATTCTCCACAGAGTTACCTGTTAATTTATTAATCTGTTTAATGTCTGTTTCTGGCTTTAATCAGTGAATTCGATCGTTGCTAAAAGCAATAGTCTTAATTCATCAAGCATATTTGTAGAAAAACTTTTTAACATAAATATTTCGCTACCCCCCCCAAAAAAAAAATTAAATACAGTTTGCTTTTTATTACAAAATAACACTGACTTTGTCTTCTACCTGCAGTGGGTAAAATAGTTCTCAATTTTCATTTGAGCAAAATGCGGTTTTTATTTGCTTCAAAATTGAATCCGAGTCAGTGGCAATAAAAGTTTTGATTTTTTAGGGGAAGTAACGTCTGCTCCTACGCCGGATATAAGGTAGTACGGACCGTTGAGTCCTGTGGTTTTCTGTGGATGAACTCCTGCAGCAAATACCAGTAACATGACTCTCTCTCTCTCTCTCTCTCTCTCTCTCTCTCTCTCTCTCTCGCTCCCCGCCCACACATCATTTTAAATCCGATCAGCATTATTGTATTCTAGGGTATGTTTTGACTCTTGTAATAAGAATAAGGGGTCTCTTCATAATAATGAAAATCGTCAACACATCCAGATAACAAATAAAGGCTTGCCAGTCTTCTGGTCACAAAACACACCCCACCCACCCCCAGATACCGCGAAGTTGTTTTCAGTCAGTGCCAATAAGGACTTACGAACCTACTAAAATTTGGCGATATCTGAGATAAAATGTATTGAACGTTGAATAATTTGATTGAACGTTGAATTATTTGATTTTTTAAAAGCTTTTATATCTTCCTTCCAGCCGCTTCTGATAAAACAAGTTTTTCTGCCTGCGGCAGAAAAAAGCATACACAAACAAACACGTCAAATTAAAACAAACAAAATTTTTCTCCAACAAATGTTTAAGATTTTGTTATTAAAACAGATTGCATAAAAAGGTAGTGTCAAATTTGAAGATTTGTATGGGCCTAACATTGATTCACTTGAGTCAGTTTAATTTTTCCAGACATTTGTTGTTTTAATACATACATACATACATACATACATACATACATACATACATACATACATACTTTTATACATACATACATAATAAAAAGCTGTGTTTGTGTTTATATTTGACTAGTTCCTTTCCAGTACATTCCCATTCGTACACGTCTCTGAAAAGCGCGATTTGCAGATTAAAAATTTTCCATGCTCCCTTCACCACAGAGCATTATTTTCTGCTTTGTTTCTAAGATATCAGAAGGTTAAGAAAATCGCATGAATAGTATCAGCCAATATGTCAATAACAAAGTTCTCACAAAGTGTCAAAAATTCGGCAACTGATTTATATAAGTATAAATAAGAAAATGACATTTTTTGGTCGTTGTATTTTTTTATAGCACAGAGGAAGCCATTTTGTATAAATGCTGCGACGGTTGGACATCCGAAGATGGAAAAAATTGTTACATCCGTATGTATCCTTAATTTTCTTAAAATATTTTAAATTTAATAATTTTCTCCTTTGTCTATATTTAGTAACCGCCCAAGCAATTCCCACTACTGCGTTTGGATGGGGATCGGGGGTCGAGACGAAATTCCCATCAAACAACTTCTATTTTGATTGGGAGGGAGCCGCATAATAAAGTTTAGCGGAGAGGAGGGGGCAGAATGTCTCCTCACGCCACTGCTTTAGTCCCTCTGTTCAAAATAGTTACATTGGGGCTCTTTCTCTTCCAACCGATTTAAGGAAATTAAGATATAGTATTGAACTGTAATTGTAATAAAAACTGTTTGTCTCGACCAATTGTTCTGGTAATGACCTACTAACCTGCCATTCGAAACGTTAGAACAATGAGTCTTTACTATTAACTTTCAGTACAACTTTAATCACATTTTAGTATATACTTTAGATTTAAAAAAATACATTAAACAACGTTATTTTGATTACAGTGATTGTAATTAAACCGAATTACAGTGTAATAATTTTAGAATTCAATTTCACATCCTCACGTAAATGAATTTAAAGACCAAGCCCATCGCAAATTTTCAACGAATAAACGAGTCATGATTGCTTTGTTATGTCACTTAATTGCATTTGCATAAGCTGGTAAATGTAACGAGGATTTCCACTGGGCAGGACGTAACCATACGATCAGGTTGAGCTGCGTTTATTTATCTATAAAACTCATCTTCGCAATTCACAGGTTACAATCAGCTGCGTTCCTTTATCACCTGTGGCTGCCTGTGTTGAGATTCCAGTGTTTAATGATTACACCACCAGATGTGCGTTTAGATCATGCATACTTTCTAAAACTATAAAATGTAAAGAAATTTCAGCCACAGTACGTGAATGTAATATAAAGGTATGACAACATTCTATCCACTGTGCATGTTGCAAATGGAAACAATTTCACTTTACTCAATTGGCACTCAATCAGAAGTCCATAATATCTGTAGTGCGCCCCCTAAACAGAACCACGTGCAAATTAACCGTATAAACAATCGAATAGAGGGCGGGCACATAGCATGCCTTCAAAAAGAAATAGACATGTTAGATTTTTTTCTGAAAATGAAATAAATTGATTTTGACAGATTCAAATACAACAATGTGTAAATGTTTTTCTGAAGAAAAAAAATAGATTCTTTATTTGACTATATTTCACAAAAATTTGAAAATTTGAATAAAATATGTATGCACGCTAGGTCAAGGCCGGTGGCTGCCGGTATGCTGCTTGCAACTTTTGTGTCCGAAAGGCATAATTCTGAGAAGTTTAGCTAAATTTGCCATATTAGATAAAGTTCCTACATGGACTCATTGAACACACTGACAGATCAATATCTTACAGTTACCTATATGTACGATCTGACTTGCCTTCTGAAGTGGACGATATTTCGCATGCTGGGTTAACAAGCATTTCGAATGAGCCAATGAAACTTTAGTCGATTGCCAGTTGAACAGCAGGTTGACTACGAACCAAAACGATTTAAATCTCTAAAAGAGGAAACAATTTCTCATGTAGAGCCCCGAAAGTCCAAATCTACCAAGAAAAAAGATCTGTTGGGCAGCAACATTTTCGTTGGAACTCTTTCCAAATGAATTGAAAGCTATCTGTAATGATTTAAAAATGAGGGTCCAAAGACTAACAATGCATCACTTGAACAGACAATGCATCACTTGAGCCTGATAATTAAACGTGGTGGTCTAGATCCCGCCGTTTCCCTATTACAACTATCAGGGTCGATGTCTCACCTTCCAAGACTATTGGATCACCATCTCTATAATCATTTGCCTATTCACGCATCTTACATAACGCTCTTCAGGCGTTGCTTTCTGTGTGATTTGGCAACTGATTTGTAATGCAGAAAAAAATCAAACTATTAAATATTTCTACCTCACGAGTGAAATATTTTCTTATATCTACTAAAAGATCACGTAGATTTTCATTTTATTATATATATTTTAGAACGAAAGCCTTCGTGGTCCATGGATTTTGTCTCTATTCTGTGTCCATGCAATTAACGACTGTATTTGTACATCGATAGAAAGAACTTCCGAAATTTTATAATAATTTTAGGACAACAATTTTATTAAATACAAATTTTGCTCCTATGTGTTAATGCTTCGCATTGTGTATTTTGTCAAAGTAATGCCTGTTTTCAAAAGAAAATGAGGAGTCGCTTATTATCATTAACAAATTTATTGTGCAGATTTATACAATGGGCAATGTTGGGGTGTGGGTACTGTAGAAACACTACAGAGCGGTTGTGTCCGAGAGCCTTTAAAGCATGATATCTTTAAATAAAAGATTTTATTGATTGTGAGTCTACTTATAAGGATTTTGGTTCTGTAATTTCTTTATTTCTGCATTCAAACGTAAATTATGTGGCCTTGAAAAGGTTTCATTCTAGTTCGCTGCTAGACGATGCACAAAATTTCTATTGTCGATGAATTTCGCTGTGCGCTCAATACTTATCGATGCCCGATTCATTCATCGTCTTCATCCATAATTATAATTGCGATGGGAGTTAAAATAGCTTCTTATACAGTTTAGTTAATATAGTTAATTCAGAGTTTTTAATAAAAGAAGGAACAAAATAAAAACATCTCTACTGTTTGTCGCAGAGTGTCAGGCATACAGTATCGTACACCTGTTACAAACTATTTAATAACAACAGGCTATGCATTTTCAGTCACTGATGATACGCATGATTCATGTGGAAAACTAGTTATTAAAAAGTTAATATCAGAAAGCTATTGTTTTATTGTCTGAGGATCTTTTTAGGCATTCTTGATGGTGCATCCTCATTTATTCCATGCATGTATACTGACACTTTAACATCTGTTCATCCTGAGAGAGAGAGAGAGAGAGAGAGAGAGAGAGAGAGAGAGAGAGAGCAAAGGAAGTGACCTGAATATGGAAATACATGCTTGAATAACATGCACTGGGACAGATATATTTCCTAAATGGGGAAACAAAGTAGATCCAAAAGAGATTTCTGTTTGAATGCTGCCAGAACAATGGCCAGCATGCTCGTTGTCCAATTCTGCGCGTCTGCTAATCCTGCGCATCCGACGTTATACATTTTTAACGTATTGATGGTGTTAACGTATTGCTTTTAGATACCCGAATTCCACATAAAAAACCCATCGATATTTCGTTAAAGCTTGAAATGGAAATGTCCAAAGAATATTTGCGGCAGTAATTTTTGACCATTTTGTAACCCATCTTACACAAAAAAAGACAATTCCATTTTTAGCAAATGCGAGCTGGAGGTCAATTACTGACACTTTCATTTGATAAAATAAAATTAATGTGCTACGTTTTTTAACTGTGGTTTGTTAATGAGTGCAAATGATAGCACACGCTATACTGCTCATCCATTAAATGAAAAGGCACTTAAAAATTTGGAAACATAATGACGACATATGAGTGAAAAGGTAAGGAGATTTTTATTCGCTGCTGAAAACGGGATGTACGAAAATGAATGTAAAACAATGCCTGCGCAGAATTAGACTATAAAATTGAATTTGCTAAATCACGAGGGATATGCTTGTTTGTGTTTAAATTTTCTGGCAAATTTTCAGTAAACAATTAAAAGAATTGATTTGTTTATTTTAAGTGAAGATAGATGTTTTCAGTGCAATATGCAAACAATTGGAATTTACTCCAAAGATATCTTCCCTCGCCTAGGTTCCGATATGTTATCCCTAATTACAACTTAGCCGATCGATCAGATATTTCTGTGCTTGGGTCTGCCGCTGCATCCAATCAAAATCAGGTTGTTCAAATCTGAAAAATGGTCCTACATGATCGAGACAAGGGGAACACACAGCTGGAGTGGACTCGTAAATAACCAATTTTCCACTACCGGTCCGTGTTTGAACAAATGCATCCTTTCACTTAAATCCACCTGTAATGGCTTCTCTCTGTTACGTAGTCATCCCTTCGATGTTAAACTTACAAAGTATCCTTTTGAAGGCAATTGCCTCCACCTTTTTCAGCCGATGTACAATGCATCGCTGTTACATGCTAGTGTCGGCATTACATACTAAGGGAGGCAACTCATGAATCCAAAGATATCGCCAGGAGCAAGTACTTTAACATGATCGATCCGCCAAGAGGTAGATAAGGTTAACATAGGAACCTTGGCTAGTGGAGTTGCTCCAAAGACTAATAACGACATGATACAATCCTTTGTTAGGCAGTATACCCAACATAATTAGTTATGTTTATAACAGATAGGAACTTGTAAGTTGAAAAACGTGTTTCCAGTCCTTGTTATCTATATATACATACTTGTGATCTTTTTAGCAATAAAATATGTTGAAACAAATAAAAAAAAGCAACAACAGCAACGAAAAACAATTATATTAGCACACTTTTCGCTGTCAAAGAAGGATAAAATTGACAATAAACCTTAGACGGAATGATCAGTTTAATCAAAATTGGCATGATTCTAACAATGTAAACATTAAAATTTTAACATCTGAATTTAAGCCTGAAGAGTACTTTACTGTATTGATTTTAAAGCTAAGACTTTATTAGCGTAACTTAAAAACAGGAAAGCATAGATTACTGATAGAGTGTGGTAGATTTATGGTGATTTTCATGACAGATAGTGTCAATAATGTAACTTACGTCATGGCAATGAAGTCGTATAACTTATCCATATTTTAACAATGAACGCACATATTTTATACCAGTAAGTGTTTATGTACACTCATGTACCTAACATTAATGCAATACGAATAACAGAAATCTTTTGAACTTAAGTAAAGCCAGCATGCTAATAGTTAAGAAACTGTAGTAATTGTGTAAGAACCAGATATATGCCATAATCTGTGAGTATGTATCTTTATCTTTACTTTTCCATAAATGCTCTGCTTCAACAAACATTACTGTACCGCTATTTACTCTGTTTAAAATAGCAATATGCAGCTGAAAAATGTTATATTATGATCACAATAGAACAGAAAAAAAAAATTGGGATAAGCGAGCTTAAAAGAAAATTTGAACATATAAAAATACAAAAAAAAGTATATAAAAATGGGGGATGCCGAGTTTCGAACTCTCGAGATCTTGTTTGGCAGCCGTGAACACAGAAAGACAACTGTGGGTATGTGAGTGTTATTAACATACCTAAAAAAGGGTATTCGACCTATTATCAGTAAATCTTGACATTTTGCATGTAAAATTCTCATGGCAGCAAAAATGCTATTACACTTTCTTGTTTGTCGACTAAGCATAAATGTTTCAGTAGGCAATCATAAATACCGTTATTTCCAACCTGATTGTCGCAAAGGGGTCCGTAACACTGTCGAGTTATTAGGGTTTTAAAGCAAACGGCAGCTACCGACTTATAAAAGTAGACAGACTGCTCACTGTCCTTTTCTGGTTTCTAGAATTGTCCATTTCAGTAAAAACTGTGTCGTTTGCGTCCAATATTTGCAATGTCTAGCTTTAATATTTCTAAAACAAATTGAACAAAAAAAGATGAACACTTGTATACTTGTGTTCAGAGTGATTTGACTCTACAATTTACGGAATTATTGAGATTATCAAAGACGGCAGATCTGTTGCTAAAACACATACTCACCTATGAAAAAATGGCGACCATGTTACTCCGAAATCTCCAGTATGATTCGAAATACCAACAAGTTAACAGTGCTTGGGACGACCTGGCGTCAATCGGGTTAGATCTTATAAATCAAGGAATGAGGTGACTAAGTTTTGTGCATTTTTATATCCTTGAAGCCTTTTGTTTTTAAAATGGGGGGTGGGGGGATGAGGGGTGGGGCTACAACAAACGGAGTGGTGTGCGATTTTTGTAATTTAATTTTCTTGTCATCGTAATTTAAATCCGAATGGTTACTCAGATCATAACCAGTGTACACCCCTGCTATCATCATTGACAGATATACTGCCAAAATCGACATTGTATTGAAATGTCTTTGAAACTCTAACATTGCGACTATGATTACCCTTCTATCGCCGTCTCAGGACGCAATGTTTTCTCCGTAAACAAAAGTAGCCCTAAGTTGCAGACATGAAAGCGGTACATTTTAAAAGTTAAGTTAGGGCATCCCTATGTCAACATTCAGTGTGGGAAAATAATGAATAGTTAACAATAATTCCTAAGGAATGGAATTGGTTTTAAAGTTATAATAATAACAACAGCATATTGCGTTGTCTTGAGATCAGTTATGAGTATTAAATCAACTTGGTATCGACTTGGAGGAGCGTTGCTTTCAATCAGAAAGCATTGGCAGTAAGGGAGCAAAACAATGCAACGTTACCAAAAGAAAAACGTGTGTATATATATATATATATATATATATATATATATATATATATATATATATATATATATATATATAGCACAATCCTTTACTTGCAAACTATTTGTTAACATAACATTTTGATATTCAACCCTGCATCATGCTTAGTGTAAAAGGATACGTGTCATTGATAGTGTGGATAATCCTATTAGGTCTACTAAATAACAAAATGCTGGAGCGATATACAGTAGCTACGGCTAAACTAGTAATTTGGGTAATTAAGGTTAATTTGTTAGTGCTGTAAATTTAAAAATATCTTTGTACCTTAGCTTTGTGTGCTGGAATGAGTAACCCATACGCCTGCAAAAGAAACGAAGGGGACGTGAAAGATAAATACGGTAATATTATTCCATTTCCTGGCGGAAGTTGTGTGCATGCCAACCAGTGTGCCCATTGCAATTCTGGTTACTATCCGGATTACGGACACTGTAGAGGTGAGTATATAATACAATATAAAATTCCGTGGTTTTAAGAGTGTCATCTACCAAAATGAGTTCTTTTATCAGTACGAGGATGCAGATCATAACAGTTTTCATTAATAATCGTTTAACGGAATCGCTGTAGATAGTAGTATCGCAATGGAAATTCTTGAAAATAAAAGCCGACCAAAGTTCATAGAGGAGTTTTCTGTCTTCGTATCCTCTGTAATTTTTATATTTTACTTCGTTTCTTTACGTTCATAGACTTGCAAAGCAAAGCAAATATGCCCTAGCTCATATAGTGTTTAAAACCTGACAAATGGCAGACACTTTCTTAACACTGTTGGCACATATTTTTATCATCTGCAAACTGCAACATATTAGAATAGAAATCCTGTTGGATCACTAATATTTAAATCTTTTTTTTTTCTTGTTAATTGCGTACAAAAGAGACTAATTTAATATCAAATAATGGAATGCAAGAAGAAATATTTTCATTTTAGCTTGCACAAGGATTCATATGTGCAACTTTCCCCAATGTAACCACGCTAGTGATACCGAATGTTTAGTCTGCGACGGAGAATACACACCAGAGTACGGCACTTACGCATACACTGGGTCGCTGGACGGCCGGAAGTATTGTAGACGTAAGCAAGCAAGGGCTCACACACCCGTGCATATATATATATATATATATATATATATATATATATATATATATATATATATATATAGAGAGAGAGAGAGAGAGAGAGAGAGAGAGAGAGAGAGAGATGGGGGAGGGTGGCTTATGACACACTATCCTTTCAAAAGATGTTTTAATTTATGGCAAAATCACAGCAATAGTGATGTATGATTGAATATTTATGAACATTTAAATGTTTCCCACACGTGAATCGTTGTGTATATTCCTTCTGAAGTAAGTGAATTACGCTATAATCAAACTGTTTAGCTTTTCTCTGCAGAATCACGCTGGATGCACTATGTCACAGTGATACAAAATATAAAGGAAAACGCTGGGAAACGGCAGTGAACTTCCATACTCTTATACACAATATAATTGGCGCTGTATAGCAAACTAATGAGAACAATGTACAATTATAGTAAGTTATATTTTGCTTCCTCCTCCAAAATGAAACTCAGAGACACTGAAAAATATTTATATAGCTGTACTCCTCCATTCAGTAAAAAGAACGCTAACTACTGCTTTAAACAGATCAAAATTAAAAGGGTTCACTATATCGAACAAACTACACGAGAACGAAGCCGTATTTACTGTAGCTGCGGAAAGTACTTATTGTCAACCTATTTTTTACCCAACGGCGTGTGTTTTAAACTCCCTGCATTCCAGGCCTTTTATGATACGAGTGTTATTTTAACGACATTGTTTTCCGATCTTTTGATGTTACAAAATATCTTTAAGATGTCAAGAAACAAACGCTGCGAATTTACGGACAAATTGCTTCTGTTATGTTTGTTACACAACTCTACCATCACTCATCGCTGCTTTTAGTTTTGGCGTGAAGCCACATCCCTTCATCCGGTTCAATTAATTCAGCATATAGCGATAATTTATAGGTTCCCAAAGAATAAAAGAAAGGAACATCGATAAAAAAAAGGATCGAGACAGTGTGTGTGTGTGTGTGTGTGTGTGTGTGTGTGTGTGTGACAGAGAGCGATTAGACGATAATTTACGCATGGAACGAGATACACTGTGACATTGCCGCTACCATTGCATAAGCTGACATGTACAATACACATGAATGGCAGGTATTTTCCAAATATGCTATTGGAACCAGCAAACTTTGACCTAAAATGGAATCAATTTTTGTTTCGAGTCGTAAAAATAAAGTAGCAGGGCATACTATATTGCCTAGCAGCAGTAGAGCTGAACAGACCACTTGCCTGAGACATTAAAGTTTTTGCCTGAGACATTAAAGTTTTTGTCTTAATAATGAAAACTTCTTTAATTGACCAGATTTTTTTCTGATTTTTTCACAATCTGGTCACTACGCGTTGGTCGTTCAGCAGCTCTACTGCTGCTATGAATTAAACAGCCAGTATAGATATTATCAATAATGAGTATTGGAGAACCACACTCAGCTAAATTAGCTCGAGAGCGACTAGAGGCAATTAAAAAATATCTACCCGTTCGTGATTCTGTTAAGCAACAACTACAATCGCGTCAGGAATCTCAAGTTGAATTTGAAGAGGATACAAAAAAATTATTTAAACCTATCACTGAGACCACTAAAGGTATTCTACCTGTGTTGGAGAAAACCGCTGAAGTAACTGGAAAAATAGCAAGAAGAACAAAAAAGACAAAAGAAATTTTACGTGAACTTCCAGCTGAAATAGCTGCTGCAATGCCAGTCCCGGAAATACCTGAGGATGAAGATCAACCTGAAGGTGCTGAAGCAGAAGATGATGAAGCAGAAGGTGCTGAAGCACTAGCCCCTGAACCAAAATCAGCAGGTCTTATAAGTACTGCTGAATTGATAAATAAATTTGATGAAAAAACTATTAAAGTAATTAATAATTTGACCACAGATCAACTAGCTAAGTTTGCTGTGGATAGTTTTAGTCGAAGAGGTAAATTAATGAAACCTGAACACGATAAAGATATCAAAAACAGTGAACAATGGTACAAATATTTATATCGCATAAATATGGATGTTGAACAAGCTAGAGATGATGATCCATTATATAAGGATTATGATATGGAAATTGATAAAATTATTCAATCAAGAAGAGAGGAGAAAAAACAACAAAAACAACAAAAACAACAACAAAAACAACAAGAACGTCAAGAACGACAACAAAAACAACAAGAACGAAAGAAACAAAAACCTCCAAAACAAAAAACACCAAAACCATTTGAGCAATCACTTCGTGATTATCCAGAATTACCATCATCACCACGACTACAACGAGAACGACAACAACGAGAACAACAACGAGAACAAGAACGACAACAACGAGAACAAGAACGAAAACAAGAACAACAACAACGAGAACAACAACTACAACAAAAACTGCAACAACTAGAACAAGAAATAAAAACGATTACAACCAGTCCAAACAATAAGTAAGGAAGAAGAACAAGAATTTCAAGACGCTCCCGGCGCAACTGGAAGTGGTTTAGGAAGTGGTCTTATTACTTGCCCCAATAACGTTCTTGCTGATGTCGATCGATTAGAAATCCTCATTGGAGGAAAACGAGCTGGTAATAATTCATCAGAAATCATTAATGAAGCAGCTGATATTTGCAAACGATTATTTAGTGGCGGCATTATGGATATTAATGTGTATCGATCCCTCATTAATGAAATCGCCGACGATTATTATAGTGATTAAGTATGTAATTAGTGATAAAAACAATTAATAACAACAATGATCGTGCATGGTACTCAACGTGGACCTACCATGGTCAGGGTAATAAACTCTCGATTACCGGTATACAAAACGACCTACGGAGATGGATTAGGTGATGTTGTTCAGGGTCTGTTTACAAGAATAGCCCCAAAAGCAATACCGATTGCAAAGCAGCCAGGAATGAAAGCTATTGATGTTGTTCGTGAAAAAGGTGTAAGCGCTGTTGGTAATCTTGCTAGCAAAGCATTCTCAGCAATTAAAGATAGACTATCACGATTAATACGCAGACCACAAACGACCCGACCTCAACCTGTGAAATTACCTAGCACTGAAGTGATGCCCGCAAGTGTAAGTAAAATAATAAATCAAGCAGCTAATCAAAAACTAGCGGAGTTAGCTGATATCCCGATGTCGGAAAAGGAAAAATATATAACCGCTAGTCTGATAGCAGGAAGTGGTCTTCGAGTTAGACGAAGACGATAATAATAAAGATGTTTAAGCGCATATCTGACCCCGCGTTTGACATGGACGCACCAGTTCTCAAAGATGAGTCTGTGCGCGATTATCAGTATTATTCTTACGACGCACGAATTCCAGATCAGCGTGGACGAATCGAACTACAGGTTCAGGATACAAGTAGGTATTTCCTACCCGCTGAAGCATTCATTGAAGTAGAAGGTAGACTTTTAAAAACAGATAACACAGATTATGGAATTGGTGATCGATTTGGTTTTGTGAATAACGGTATTATGGCTTTGTTTGATAGCGCTACGTACATGATTGATGGAAAAAATATTGAATCAATCCAGAAAGACGTTGACGTTGCAACAACAATACTTGGTCTGGCTAGATACAGCGATGATTATTCAAGATCGGCTGGCCCATCAATGATGTTTGCAAAGGACACAACTGATCAACCCGAACAGAGGAATGTAACACTAAATGCAGCTGGGGACACAGTTGTATCAATGAATGAAAATTTCAACTTGGGATTCGCATCTCGTAGAGCAATGCTTGGTGATGATGAAAGGTTTTCTTGTGCAATTCCACTGTCACACATATTTGGATTCTGCAGAAATGTTAGAAAGGTTATTTTTCGAGCCAAACATACAGTTGTACTTGTGCGAAAAGGCGATGATAATGATGCAATGTGGCACGCTGAGGGCGTTGATGCTAATGCAACTGCGGCACTTCATGGCAAAGTAGTACTAACAAAACTTTCCCTGTGGATGCCAGTGATGACTCCGTCAATATCTGAAGAAGACCGGTTGTTATCTTTTATGAGTCAAGGCGGTAAATCAACGTTATCATGGTTAACAATGACCACAGATGCAGTTCAGAGTGCAATTGATGGTTTATTTACATGGCAGATAGCTTCTCAACAAGGTGTTTCTGCACCGCGACACATATTTATTGCGCTTCAAAATACTGAACGAGTAAACTCGCAAATACATAGTCATATGATATTTGACCAACTCGGTGTTTCTGAGGTTTCATTAAGGATTAATGGACATCAAGAACCATCCGAGGATATATTACTGAATTTTGCAAATAATCATGTAGCACGTGCATATCATCGATTAATGACATTCATGGGTCGTGATCAAAATGTTGATACTGGTTTACAAATATCGCAGCGTGATTTTACAACGCTGTATCCGATCTATTACTTTTCTCTAGAACATTTAGATTTAACCAGACAATCTGTTGTAGATATTCATTTTCGAGCTCGTGTAACTCGAGGGGTTATTGCAAATTACAGAGCAATAGCCGTTATACTCAGCGATAAATCGATGTTATTCGAAGGTGTTGGTGGACGAATGAGAGTTATTGATGCTCCAGTAGAAAACATGTAATTAGATCGTTCATAATATTAATAGTGTCATATCATCACGTTAGTGTGAGTCTAACTCCTGGTCAGATCAAAAAGCTGCAATCAGCATCAAAAAATAACTGTGGAATAAAAATATCGCAAAAGCGAGAACAAATGACCGGTGCAAATAAACTATCGTTGACCGAGCGTCAGTTCAAAAACTTCAATGACGCTAAAAAATCAAATAAAGGCGTCAAACTTAATCTTTCTGCGGGCGCCATCAAAGACATCGTTAAGACGGGTGGTATATTTCCACTTCTTGCAGCAATACCAGCATTAATAGCCGCTGCAGCCCCAGCTGTTGCAAAAGCAGCTGCATTAGGTGCAGTTGGAACCGCTGCTGGAATGGCATTAAAGAAAGCAACCGAACAGGGAATTATGCACGCAGAAAATTTAAAAAAAAGATCACGACAAAAGCAACACGGAAGACGTCTAAGAGCACCAAACGTACCACAGCCGGGCCGTCTAAGATTATCAGGCCCAGCATACGGTCGGGGTCTAAGATTACCAGGGACTCCACACTGGTACGGAAAGGGTCTAAGATTACCAGGGACAGTTTACTAATAACACCCATGTCCAATTTTGATTTACTTAATGCCGCTAAGCAATTAAAAATAAAAAATTTTAGAGGTGTTTTTATGCGCGATCAATTACCTACCGTTGCAATGCAACATGAAACCGGTATTATTAATCTCGATAAACATTCTGGCCCAGGCACGCACTGGGTAGGATATGCAATTGATCCACGTGGAATTATTTATTTCGATTCGTACGGATTAGCACCACCAAAAGAATTTTTAAAGTACGTTACCGGCGATATTCCAATCTGGTATTCAACGCTACCGACACAAAAATTAACTGATCCTCCAATATGCGGCCGTGAAACCCTCGCTATGCTTGATGCTGTATCAAAATCAACAGCACCGCCTCATAAAGTCGTGCACGCGTTCACTACACTACGTCATCACACTTAAACTGATATCAGTAAATATAATGGTAGATATTTATGGAAGATCCTCAGGTAGAGCTCAGAAGGTCGATTTATCTAAATATGCAACCATTGATCAGCTCAGAAATGAAATCGATGATTTATTAAATATAACGAGTGTGGATCAAAATGAAGTCGTCGTTTTTCAGGACAAAAAAAAAAAAAAAAAAACGAGTAATATACAACTACTAGATGTTCTTGTACGAATTCCCAACGCGGTTGTTAATAATGTCGTTACTTTCACTGATCAGGGTAAAATACAGGATTCCGGTAAGTTGGTTAACGATTATGTTAAGAAAACTGGTGATGTATTTACCGGTGACATTATTATGTCAGGAAGAAAATTACGTATCTTGGAGATCCAATCGCAGATACAGACGCAGCAACAAAAAAATACGTCGATGATCAAGAATCCAAATACGTGTCAGTACGCGGTGGTATAATGCGTGCATTTCTCGACATGAATAGTAATGGTATTAATAATCTCAGAACACCAGAAACAGATTTCGACGCTGCAACGAAGAAATACGTCGACGATAGGGAAATTCCAATAACTACTTCATTAACGGCTATCAATGATGGAATTGCTGCATTTAGAACTGAATATTTTAATCACGTACAAACATTTCTAAATTTTCGTAGAAATGTAAACAGAAATATTAATGATTTTTTTGGAACTCCACCAAATGTTATTATTAATCTCGCTGACATTAACGCAAGACTCAACGATATCATTAGTGGTATTCCTAATATTATTCAAAAAACTAATATCGTTAAAATTCCTCACAAGCAGATCATTAATATCGTGTACACAGTCGCATCAGGAAAGGCAACATGGTCGCAGGAAAATAACACTTTTAAACATACCGCAGAGGTTACTGGTGTATACAGACTGTCCGTATTTAGTAGTGCAAAATTCAGTATATTTACCACATTTCCATGGCGTCATTCAACCGATGATTTTTCTGGAATTGTGTCTATAGTGTTAAACAAAGATGTCGAGGAAACGTTTATGCTGATAGCGGATGATAAAAAGTTAACCGCAGCGACTTATTGGTGGTGTATTGAGTTTGTAGCTGAAACTCCCGAATTAGTTACTTAAATAAGTATAATGAATCAAGAATCATTTATCGACGTTCAACGTCACAGATACGTTCAAGTATGTGAGTGTCAAACTAAACTAAAAAATATCATCGACGATTACACGATAAAGGTAAAAAATATCGTCGTCGTATGGTTGTTATTGATATAATGGTATACTCGGTTTCTGCTGTTATTGCTGGAACTGGATTATTACTATCAACAATAACGATGACAGCGCCTGCAGTTGTAACAATTGTAGTTTCAACGGCAACAACATGTGCAGGTATTTTCAGTATTATCTCTAAAAAAATATCTACGTGTACGAATGATAAACTAAACGAGTACGTGATGAAATTACACACAGCAACAGCCGCATACACTAAATTATGCTCGTATATTTCAGCGTATCTCAGTGATGGTAAAATATCCGATGAGGAGTTCGTAACGATAATGAAAACCTACGATGAAGCGTTCATAATCGCTGGTGACAATAACGGAAAGATGGAGAATTAAATAATAACGATAATAATAATGTCAGAGTCGCAATTACTTCAGCAGATCGTGGCTAATACAACGCCGTCAAAAACTACTATGATATCATTAAGTTCAACCAATCCTGAATTTAGCGTTAATTTTCCGACTGCAATTCCAGCAAAGGAAATAGCATTAGCGCAATTACGAGTTTATCATAGCTGGCCTAATATTAGGTCAAAACCGTTTGGTGGACAACAACCAAATAATTCACTGGTATTTGCGAATAAAAATAAACCAGATGGAACACCTGATTGGCAAGTTGTTGGAATTTCAACAGGCAGTTATCAAATAGAACAGATTAATGATGAATTCCAACGCAGAATTAAATCTATCACAGGGAAAGAATCTAAAATAGCTATTACTGTTCATAAACCAACACTATCAGCAGCGATTGAAATAAATTCTCCTGATTATCTCGAAGATATTTATCAGAGTTCGATTAGATCCGTGTTAGGATGGCCTGATGTTCCTCCTCCTGACCAAAAATCTAATGGAATTCCAGAACCGACTAAAAATGAGTTTCTCACAACAGAAAAGAGATTTATAAAACGTCCAGAATATCGAAATAAATTTCCGTGGGTACCCGCTGATCGACCAGAATATTATCAAGAGCTCTATGGTGAAAAAATATATATTAAAAGAGTTCACTTACATAAATCTGTTAATGAAGAAATTCACTTTAATGAAGAAAATTTAAAATTATGGTCCGACCCAATTAAACTCGAGTATGAACAATCAGTTAATAAATTACGAAATTTATTTTCTTCTTTTTTACAATATTACAGCGAAGATGTAAAACAACAGATAATTGAAACAATAAAACATTTAAACATTACTATGATAGATTTAAGGCTTATTAATGATATAATTTTACACGCTGTAAGAGAGCGTAGGGGTGCTATAGATCTTGATGATAATTTAAACTGGGATATGATGAAAACTTTGTTTATTAAACATTACAAAATAACAGAAAAAGATTTACGAACATTTATTATACCAGATTTAAATAACGCTGAAATGAAGAAATCATTAAATGATCTTATTGAAGAATATTATCCGGGAGTAATTGAATCATGGAGAAAAATAGCCACACCACCGGTTATACTAAAACACAATAACAATCCCTTTGGTGCCGGACGTCATATATCGCCAGGCATTGTAAATATAACAACAACAATTGCAGTCAATCTGGTATGTGATGTAATTGAAGGTAGCTATCAGGTAGATCTTTCAAAATCTAATCAGGCCCAACAAGGGTATATACTATATTCATTTAGCCCTAAAGATCCACCAGGGTGGTTAATTGTATCTGAACCAATTAACCCCGTGTACCTGCGAGTTCATAATCCATTTCTGACAAGAATAAATTTCAAACTCACTGACCAGGCAGGAAACATTTTGGATCTAAGACAAGAATCTCTTAATATTAATTTGTATATACGCTCATAGAACGTCCGATTATTTAATCAGGGGGACAAAAAAATAATCTGATGAGTAAATACATGAATAATAATCAAATTTCTATGATTAAAGCAATTGTATATATAATAAAGCGAGATAACTCGGCTATCTCTCTGCGGAGTAAATTGAACGATTATTTCCCTTACTACTACGTCGTTACCTGTACAAATCCAGTTGTATATACGTGTATAGCGTATTAGTCCGTCTGTCTGTTACCTTAACGAACTATAACTTATACGCGTAAATTATTTTATGAATTTTGAAAAACTGAAGTACAGTTCTACATTCTATTAGTAATACAAGTTCTGTGAGACAGCACAAATATTATATATATATATATATATATATATATATATATATATATATATATATATATATATATATATATATATATATATATATAAATTTAACTGTATTATTGATAAGAGAACGATGGCCGAAATGGTAAGACGGTTGGACGTAGATCGAAGCTCTACAGACTCTCGCGTGTTCGAGTCTCAAAAAATGCTAAAGATATTATCTTGTATTTGGCGACTGATGCTATTTAATTGGGGGAACCCGGAGCATTTCCTCGAAATCCACAACAGACAAAATACACTCTCCTACCATACACCCTTGAGGGGTGTACCTTTTACACTCCCCGGGGTTTTGTATGGGGGGAGAGTGTACAAAATCTGTTGGACGTAGACAAGATTCCCCTGTCATCACCATTTGTATATATTTCATAACCATACAATCATATGTCATTAGGATAAGTTTATGTTTGTGCCGTCTGCAAAAATCAAAATCATCACCATTTGTATATATTCATAACCATACAATCATATGTCATTAGGATAAGTTTATGTTTGTGCCGTCCAAAATCAAAATCATAAACCATCTGTATATATTTCATAACCATATAATATATGTTGTGCTGAAATCAAAATCATAAACCATCTGTATATATTTCATAACCATATAATATATGTTGTGTTGAAATTAAAATCATAAACCATCTGTATATATTTCATAATCATATATCACACAAAAACAGCTTCCTGACAAAAAAAAGTCATGGGAGCTAATATTTGTTTTTATATTAAATATATAAATATATATATATAATGAACCATGAAAACATTAATGATATTATCTGTGCTATTAAAAAACTAAAACATAACGGAATAAAAATATCTGGTAATCTTCGACCCTCAGAAAATTATATGCGATTTTGAATCACTGCAACAGAGAAAATTTGATAATAAATATACACTACCTTCAAACTACAGATTTATAAAATTAATTTATCAATCTATGCTTGAATCACTAGCTATGGTAAACGACAATCAGGTAAAGCTATTTGCACCTCTTGCACAGTCAATCGAAAAGGTTAAATCCGAACTGTCTCGTGAATACGAAAGAAAAAAAATTATGGACAATCGTATAATGCAATTAAGAAAGATTATGCTATCTGATTCTGTCAAAAATGATAGTGACGCTGAGAGCAGCGACGGTGAAGGTGGACCCTTGACTGTAGTTATGGCTAAACAAAAACCCTGGCAAAACTGACAGTCGAACTATCTGTTTTTGTTAAGAAATAGTTATATGACATATTCAAATATTACCCGCTGATTATATTTTTTCGAAAATGCAGATTTGTACATTTTATCAGCTGCAAATTGTACCGATCGTGGATGTATATCAAAATATCTGGCAGCTGCGTTTATTGAGGGGAAGGTCATTTCTCGGTCTGTTTCTGCATTTATGGATTTAATAACTCTCTTTTTGAATATTTTACATGCTCCTGTATTTCCACGTCTAGAATTCTGACTCTGTGTTATAACTTGCAGATTAGATAAATTATTATTCTGGGGATTCCCATCAAAGTGGTCAACTACAAGTCCGTTTTTAATCAATCCAAAATAACATTCAAAGATGAACCTATGTGAGAAATATTTTTTATTTCTACTAACACTGAATCTAAAATAACCAAATTTATCAAGACTACCGACTGGTTTTTTTGATCGACAGTTTCTAATTATTCCATTTCGCGACGCTTCGTAATTTGTATATATTGGATGTACTACAAATTCTTTTTGCTCCATTTATATAATAATATTATTTGTCTAAATCATTATTTTGAAATCTTTCCAGGTAATCTTTTTCTGTTTTTATAGGAGATTTACCTGACAAGGTATTTTTTTTTGTCATAGTATCGTTTCAGTTCTCTATATTTTTTACCTCCGCATTTTAGACATAACTGTGTTTTTCCTCTGACTCCAATACCACACTGAACACATGGTTTTGGTCCTGTACTTCCATGTTTGATGTACTGCATGTGATTTCCGCAGTATTCATTTATACATGGTTTATCACAATGAGAGATATGACCAAGTTTAAGCCAAATGCACTTGTTCCTGGTTTCAATCATTATATATATACAAAAATTCAATTTAAATATTTGTCTTAATTATAATAATGGAGGAATTATCCATTATTGAACCTTCCCCTGCCAGATTTGATCTTGACAGACTACCAGAATATAAATTTAGTGTTTCGATGCAAGATCTAGCTTTAACAAATGCGGATATAGCTAAACGTATCCGTGAAGCCAAAAAGGAATTTCGTGACGATGGTGCTGCTCATGTATGGTCAACTTTCAGGATAGGACATATCGTTAATATGATGAACGACAAACGAGGAAGGGTTATTATTAATCACCTTGATAATCAAAAATATTTTATTTTAATAAAATTTATTGTAGAGACAGATGACGATATCTGGATTATTCGTAATAAGCGTGATCCAGTCCGTGTGCAGTCGGGAAGCAATATTGTTCTCTTAAATAACAGATCCAAACCTGGAATACTTACTGGCATTGATAAACCTTACTATGTACAAGGTTATCCAGCGACTGCAGTTGTCTACGCAATATATTCGTTAAATGATAAACCTAATGTTGCGGATCTCAAGCCGATGAAAATATCAAGAATAAACTGTGTAGCTGAACGAGTTACAGAACATTTTACAAATGCGATACGTGGTAATGGCTTAACAGATTTAAGACGTAAAACAATAAACACATGGGCAGAGGCGGTTAAAGATACCGGAGCGTCTATCAAAGATGTCGCTGAGCTAGAAAAGAAATTAAAATTCCCAATAACAGTAAAAACGCTAACCGGAGAGATTTTATATAAATCGAAATATGAATCAAGAGGGACTCCAATAACAATAATCGATCATAACGCGCATGCATGGACTATGGCAGTAACTATATTTCCACGAGATAGAGCGGTTAAATTTTATGATGGTGATATATTTGATTTTATCAGAAATATTAGTAAAAGTGACCCTGTGTCTGTTTGGTTATTCAAAGTTCAGAGCACGATTACGATCAATTTGTACGGCCTAACGGTGATATTTATCGTACAGAATCTCTTCATGAAGAAATGGAACATCTTGCATTGAAATATACTTCTGATGATGTCATAGTTGGACAATTACTGAATAACTATTTTACCGTACCATCGGTTGCTGCCCATTTCGCTCAGGAGAAAAATTCATGGAAAACGACACGATCAGAATTCCTTGAAGATATCAAAAAAAGTTGTATAGAATATGGACACGGTGGATTATGGAATACCAAATACGATTATAGTGATGTTATCTCAGTTGATATGGCTGCATGTTATCCTGTGAGTTTTCTTGGATATGGAGAATGTTCTAAATACTTTAAGAAACTCGGACATCCTACACATGAGATGACCAGGGTTGCAATAAACGGACCCCTTCCCCAAGGACCTGATTTTGACCTAACAGGATTTGCTTATGTAGAATCATTCGAGTTTAGAGAGGGTCTCCATGCGATTACTTATGTTTGGTTTGGAAGACATTTTTCAGAAAAATGTTGGGTTCCGATAGTACTATTGCGGTATATGCTTGATGCTGGATTTTTAATATCGTTGAGGGTAACTGAAGCAATTATATCGTATAGTTCACAGAAGCAAGTTTGGTTACCAGAACCAAATAGATTTAGTGTCGATGATGCCAGGAAAGAATTCCCTGATACTGATGAAGATCATGTCATTAAAATAAGTAAATGCAGGAATGAGCACGATGAAAAACTTGCAAAAGATCTTGGTAGAAAGATAATCGGTAAGTTTACTCAAGGTGGTTCATACGATTATAAACGAGTGTGTACAAGATTGATTATGGACGACGCTGAACTAGATTTTATAATCGCTGATACAACGGAGAAAAACACATTTATAAGTCGATGTAATGCTTATTTATCAGATAGAACAAAACTAGGTACCATTGTGAGCTACCTTGATGGCGACTCACCACAATTTACTCATTTAAGATCTTCGATGTTAGCTTATGTTTCGATAAACCTACTATCGATGATAAATAGATTTCCTCGTCACGCTGTCAGAGTCGCTACGGATTCATTTTATATACATAAAAAATATAAGGATTTATTAAAACCGCTACTCGGTAATGGTGAATGGGGGACGTGGAGGATAAAACAAGAAAATATACTTAGTTATTCTGAATCTGCCGATGTTGAAATTAAGGAAATATATTACAGAAATAATAATCAAACATCAAAATCATCTGCACCATCTGTGTACGATCCTGTGGCTAGACATAAGACTGTTTATCTTAATGGGTGTGGAGGGTCAGGTAAAACAACTCGTGCGATTAATTTATTTATGAATAATAGTTCAGATATAATTGTTTTGACACCTACACATAAACTTGCTAGAGAAATAAAAGAACGAGGAGTAAAATCATGCACATATCACAGTTTCTTTAGATGGTGCGGAGACACGTGGACTCCTGAGCGAATGGGTGAAAAATATATACCTAAATATATTATATGGGACGAGATATGCACGGTGTCGTTAGAAACACTAAAGACATTTCTTGAATGGTTATTGACAAAGAATACTGCTGTGATTATGTGTGGCGATCATGGTCAACCACCACCCTTTGTTGGACAGTCTCCACATGAATGGCTAAAGAATAATGTAGATTATTATGAAGAAATACATGATGACCATAGAGCTATTGATGACCCGCTGAAAGAACTTAAAAGATTAATCAGACTACAGCCAGATAAAATACAATGTGAGATTATGCGTAAAGTAATTCCAGAGACAACTATGAATGATTTTTTGACTTTATGGAGACCTGCTGATTTGATAGTCGCAAGTAGAAAGATAGTTCGTGATGAACTGCAAAAGAAATTATTTACGTTACATAAAGAAAAGTTTCCAACGTTACCTGTACCTTTGTGTTATCGCCCAGCAGATACTCGACGACAGAATATTGAAGTTGAAATACCAGGTGGAGACGCTGAAAATGTCCGAGTACAAAATCTTGTACTGAATGACATTGTTTTGGTTGCCATTGATGTTGTTGAGAGCGCATTAAACATGGAAAAATCACCGTGGATGTTAGGATACGCTATAACGATTCATTCGTCACAGGGATTAACTATCTCTGATACAAATATCTGGATTGTAGATGATCGTATCGAATGGTCAAACTTAGTCTATCTTGCAGTATCTCGTGTTAGAAGAATAACTCAACTACATAGGGTTATTATAGATTACGTGATAACTGAGGAAATTACTAATGACGATGTTGTAATAAAGAAAAAATTAGCTGGTTATAAACAATGTGACAAAAAAAAATAAGCGTGATTTTGATATTGATACTGAATTTATTATAACACTAAAGCAACTACAGAATAATCATTGTGCAAGCTGTAACTGTAAGATGCTATGGCAGTATTCGAATAATAATCCAAGACAATTTACCGTAGACAGAATTAATAGTGATCTTGGTCATACACGTGAAAATGTGATGCTGACCTGTCTTGAATGTAATCGACGCCGGGGCGCTGGACGCCCTGGTGCTAATTTACATAAGTGAACGTGGTGGTAATTGTGTATCTGCAGGAATTACTTGTAATTGTTCACGTACAAATCCACGCTGAGGGGCAGTAGAATCTAGTCTGTATATGGCAGGTCTTCCAGTGGATCTAACTACGCTAGAAATTGTATGTGTTGTCACGCTCCAGATAGGGTCAGTAGCTCTTTTTTTCCCACCCTCAAGCTCCCCTGGTTCGTATAAATATCTCACAGTTACATTACCTAATACTGGTTGTTCACGGCGTTGTACGTTATCGCTACGGGGTATATATATTTTTGTTATTGCATTAGAAGGTTTCATGGAAGTTGCACGAGTAATTTCATTATTTAATGCAGATATCACACTTGGTAACCTTGCAACCCATTCACGAGATCGCTCTCCCGACTTAAAATCAGTAGATATTTCCTTTGCGTATTGATATCCGAATAACCGCTCAGCAAGCGTTCGATTAAATCGTTCAACAATTGCTTGATCACGATGAATTTCAGTATGTCCTCGTCTGATTTTAACGTTATGTCGCTTCATCAAAGATAATACTGCACCAAGAAATTCTTTACCAGGATCAGCTTGTAATAACTGTGGCCATCGTAGACCACCACGTTGATAAATTCGCTCAAACGCAGATGCAACTTCAGATGCTGTCTTTCTTGATAATGGTTCCGCTTCTTTATATCTACTTGCAACGTCAACAACAGTCAATGCGTATTTGTACGTGCGTGATTTTCGTCCACGTGTTTTAACAGTATCATGTGGTAAAAACAAAATATCTGCTTGATGAACTTCATTGGGGATGCTGACATCAAAATGTGCGTAATGAATTTTTTTAGGTCGTGGTAGATAGATTTGCCATATTGCCTGTCGTGCTAACCATGATACAGCAACATTACGTGAAACTTTTGCTGCTTCAGCAAGTTTACTGATTGCTGCTTTACCTCTCCAATATCCTCTCGGGGAATAATAAATGGATTCCATTATAATAGTTATATAATTAATTACCAGCCCCGAGCATTATTTTACTTTTCATAGCAGATTTTACTAGAAAACTAGCGAGTTTTTCTCTGAGAGATTTATTAGGTATAGCATTTAGCGCATGAATCAATTTCACATCTGCGAGATGCCGCTGCTGCAAATCTTTACTTTTATAAGCAACATCATGAACATGACATGCTTGATCAATTTTATTTACTGGATACTCTCCGGGTCTTGGTTGATCTTGATCATCAAGTCGGATATCAAGTCGAGTTCCAGGACCACAGTAATTATATCCCGGAAGGTGTTTCTCACCGGGGTATTTGGCCCACGGAACTCCTGGCAATTTCCCTAATGATGCGGCTATATCGCCACCACGCTTTATTTGCGACGCAGAAATAAATTGATATTTTTGTGTGCCACATTTTACACATTTACCTGTAATTGCACGTCTTTTATTTTTTGTTGTTATTGTCGTTAATCCAGTGGTATCGGTAGGTATTCTGCATCGAACACAATATAAACTCATATTATTTATCATATGGATATAATTGACTTTTCAGCGACACGAAAACAAGAATCAGTAAAGCACCATCCAGCGCTTCCGAATTCCATTAGAATGATTATAATAGGTCCATCTGGATCAGGTAAAACGCAATTATTGCTTAATCTGATAATGCGATGGCTCAAGTGGGATAGGTTATATTTGGTAGCACCATCTGTAGATGATCAGCGGTGTTATGGGGTACTTAAAGATTTTAATGAAAATGCAAAAATATTGGACGAAGATGGAAACGATGTTATTGATTTTATTACCGATATCGATGAGGCACCATCTGTAGATGATCTAGATGGACTTATTAATAATTTAGTAGTGTACGATGATGTTATGCTGGATAAACAATCCAATCCAGCTAGAATATTTTCTCGAGGTAGACGTAAAAATACTGACGTGATTTATGTTACACAACGATATACGCAAATACCTAAGGTAATCAGAGATAACTGTAATATTTTGGTTGTGTTTAATGGAGTAGATAATTATACTCTGCAGAATATTTATTATACTTGGTGTTCAGGAGATATGGACATGATTAAATTTAAAAACTTCTTTTCAAAAGCACAAGCTGTTCCATTCGGATTTATAACAATAAATTTACATGACCCAAGATCTAGGTACCGTATAGATCTGGATAAAATCTTTGGTCCTTGATTTTATCAAGGTAGCAGCAGAGAGGGTGAATGACCAATACTGAGTGACCAACGCGTAAATGAAATCGCATAAAAATTTGAAAAAAATACGTCAGCGATTGATAACAAAACTGAGCTAACCCAAACGATTTATTATCCGTTCTCAACCGTATGGAAATATTCTCGGTTAGAGGCTTTGGTTTAGCGTCATTGACCTTTTTTTTAGCCTTCGTAGGAACCTTTATTTTTGTAAAATAAGGTCTCAGGCAAAGTGGTCTGTTCACCCTCTCTGCTGCTACCTGCTTCAAATTCTGGTAGAAGCACGTAAGTAGTACAATCCCATAAACCGGAATTCACGCACACACACACACACACACACACACACACACACACACACACACACACCAACACATACACGCATACTACTTAAACGAATCTTCTCTTGGTTAAGGCGAACTTTGAGTGGATTCCGTGGTGACGCGTAACGCTGAAATTAGCATACTCTGCCAATATGAGTAGTGTTTACCTCCCTTTTTCTAGGGCTACAATTTAAAGCCTATTAACGCGCAACAAACGCATTGAAGATTGAGCTGACTCATGGGCAGTATGCATCTAATCTAAGTCTCTTCATTGTTGTATATGACTACAGAATCCCACTCAAACATCGCCTTGAGACTCTAATAAGTTGGTTAGAGGAGTGGGTGAGAGCCCAATTTTTTTTTTTAAAAGTGTTTCAATTTATACTAAATAATACTGATGTTATATGCCTACAAATGTTTCATTCATTTTTCAACCGCATAAGAGCAAACTCTATGGGTCATCTTTCTAATATTTTCATACATCAATGACCTCCACTTACATGGTGCAGATATCGCTAGGGCTTCTCTGTACTAAATAGAGAACAATAACATAAATAATAAGGCAATCCGTCAATAAAGCGAATAATGTTTATCGTCTATATAAGCAGATCCAAGGAAAAGGTGGACATTTACTTTCATTCACATTTATTTGACCCTTCGACAAGCTAGTCTGTTCACGTGTAGGTCATTTGGAGTGCATTGCATTGCATCAACAATGCCAGGTAACCCCAGTTTGTTACCTGTATAGTACATGTATGTGAAATTGATAGACTATTGCTAGGTGAACGCTACATAGCCATGGGTAAAGAGCCATTTATGAACCTGAAACTCAGATTTCTAGTGTTACCCAGAGATACTCGAAAGCAGCATCTTTGAATCTGAAATCTATTTTGGGTAAGGCTGTATACAGATCGTGTTTGCAGGCTGTCACACGAAGGATGTTTCAAAGGTAATATTTCTTGATATTCGAAATTTTGTCCAGAATTTTAATTTTGCTATATATAATCTACTTTCAAACTAAAATTGATGAGGGGGAGATTATGACACGTAAAACACACATATAACTAGTTCAAATATAAACTCATGTTGGGAAGGCACTAATATACAATTATTTACTGTATGCATTTTATTATTTGTTAATTGATGATTTTCTTCCCCCGTGTGTGTAACAACCGTTGTAATTTATACGTAATAACAGTGAAGGAAAACTGCAACACTCGTGAACTTTTAAACTTTAAAAATATAAATGTATGCATGGGCTAATCTAAAATAACTTACTCAAGTCTACTTGATTAACAGCTACAACTACAATGTTGTCGTCTACTTGAGAGACTAAATGACTTCCATACTTTTCTGAAATACATGTAGTCACTCGGCGAGTTCAAAGTCCAAATGCAGCCTTTTTCATACTTTTCATCGATCCTCCAATGTGATTAAAGTAAATTTAGAAAGAAGGAAATGGTTTGTCAATAAATAATATGATATTAACCTTTGTTTGAAATAACTGAGATGTTAATTTTAATAACTTTCAAATACTCAGTTCAGAATTACAAGGTGCCACCTCTTTATTGTTAGTGACTAGTCTTAAAAGAACAACTTTTGCATGTGGCGGACAAAATCACCCGAGAATGAAGAGCGACAGGCCCGCTATTTTAAACGGATCTGAGAATAATAAGTGTGCATTAGATAAAAATTAGACTCGAGTGAATATTCGTGATAAACTGGAATACTGTGAAGGCCAAACATGGGCTGAAGACAAAACCAGCAGTTGCGGATTTCCATATCAATTGGTAAGCATAGGAAACGGACCTGCAGAAAATAAAATAATATTTTCTCTATGCTCCGATTTATCTTTATTCCTGTTACGAGACTATAGTCCTAAAATAAGTAACAGAAAAGAGTAAGGAGCAACAAGCTTTGTAAAATTCAACAAATAATTTATTTCTGTAGAATACAAAGTGAAAATGAAAAGAACTTACGGTATTGGGAATTAAATCCCAAAATAATGCTAGAATTACATACACAAGTCCTAATAATGAAAGTTCTGAATTTAACTTAGTGAAAATCCAAATGAAGTGCAACGCTGAAGTTGTTGATGTGCCAATGGCGGCCTGTATCATGTACTTACATCAACAGTCTTTTTTTGAAACACAGCAATATAGTTCCTTGTTTGAATTTATTAAATCCCAGTGAATGTCTCTGCTCAAGAATATTTCCTATGATCACTCTGTGTTTCCAGAGAACCAAATTGACTTAATTAAATAATTTGAAGAAATAAATTCCAGCCCACATGAACTTCTGGACACCATAATAATATAACATTGATTCTGCTTGAATGAATAATCCTTCCAGTGAGAAACCTATATAGCGCTCTACTTGACCTCAGGTCACAATTAGATTTTCTAAAACAAACTTTTACCTACTGGAAAATAACCATCTACAAACTTCTTAATTTTTACAAAATTAAATGTTAGTTATAATTAGAAAATCTATAATTATAATGGATAACCTGGACTATGTTAGGTACGCCAGCTAAACTGTAGGGGAATTCCAAGAACCTAGATCCTGACTCAAATAAACATGCTTCCTTCTATTAATAATGATCTTGATATTAAACCTATACACAGAGAAAATTTTAGCTATGTATTAGCTGTTTACAGAATAAAAAATGCCCAATATTTCAGGTCAAGTAGAAAATAAACTTGATTTTTGACAGGGTTAAGTTCAGTATACAATGTTACAAAACAATAGCATATAATGAAATGAAAATATGAATAAAACTAACAAGCAAGTCTGTTCAATTACCAGAGGAAGATATTAAACTATTTAATGATTTCAAATCCTAATGGGAGAAATGAGTCATATTTTGTATAATACGATATCTACTCATGGGGGCCTTCAAATATTTAATATGAGAAGACTGAATATTTACTGTCATGAAAGCAGATACATGTCATATCAGTCATTCTTAGATTGCCATGGTATAAACACTCTCGTTTTTGGTTAGTTATTCTTTGATTGATATGATATAAGTATTTTCGTTTATATCATTTATTCCAAGATATGCATGGTAGAAGTATTTTAGTTTATGTCGGTTATTTCTAGATAGGCATGGTATAAGTATTATAGTTTATATCGGTTATTCTTAATTATGATATAAGTATTTTAATTTTATATCGGTTATTCATAGATAGTCATGATGTTAGTATTTTAGTTTATATCGGGTATTCTTATACAGGCATCGTATAAGTATTGTAGTTTATATCGGTTATTCTTTCATATACATTGGATGCGAATTTAAGGTTATATCGTTTATTCTTTGATAGGCATAGTATCAGCATTTTATTTTATATCGGTAACTCTTAGCTAGGCATGGAATAAGTAGTATAGTTTATATCGATAACTCTTAGCTAGGCATGGAATAAGTAGTATAGTTTATATCGGTAACTCTTAGCTAGGCATGGAATAAGTAGTATAGTTTATATCGGTAGCTCTTGGCTAGGCATGGAATAAGTAGTATAGTTTATATCGGTAACTCTTAGCTAGGCATGGAATAAGTAGTATAGTTTATATCGGTAACTCTTAGCTAGGCATGGAATTAGTATAGTTTATATCGGTAACTCTTAGCTAGGCATGGAATAAGTAGTATAGTTTATATCGGTTATTCTTAGACAGGCATGATAAAAGTATTATACTTTTTAGATGACATTAAATATTACGCTTTTCAATATTGTTTGATGATCGGAGTGTTTCGTTACTGGTATAATAATTTCAGTATGGATTTTAAACAAAAAATACATTTGTATGTAATGGTTTCAATTCCAAGATAAAAATATAGTGTGCTATCTAGTTGTTAAATTTTCATCTAAATGAGTTATTTCCCATAAAATTAAAACAACTTGTGTTTATATGGAGGAACCTCAATCTCTGTTGAGGCATGAGACAATGTGACATTCGTTTATATTCGTTATATAGTATTTTCATTGTAAGTGAAAGGATGTGTCACGCAAAATATTTTTATTTTTTATTGGTTTTTATTTTTTATTTTTTTTGAATGTTTTTTGTGTACGACAATATTTTGAACCACACAATATTACCGGGTTTTTTTTCTTTCTGCATTTGCTCATATACAATTCTGTAATTAAGCTGCTTTAAGACACTTAAAAGTTAATTGCATTTAGTGGTATCAAATGTTAAAGCCTGTTATAGAAACATTTTTTGGAAATCATTGCTGACTAGTAGCCTAACCTTCATCTCAAGCGATGATTACATTTTTACAGTTAAAATAGCATATATGCTATTCAAAATCAGTAAAGGCCTGTATTAATTGAAACGCCTGACAATATCAACTACTTTTCTGTTAGTTTTGTTAAGGTTTCAGGTAAAGCTTTTTCATTTGCATGTATTTCCTAAACCCCTCGACGGATTTCGTTTCATTTTGGGCCTGAATTGTTAATAAGCAAAGGCAATTTATTCTGCAATGTACTTACTCACGGTTTCGACCTTCTGCTAAAGGTCATAGTCATAAAACATTTGCGTATAAGTTCATTTGCTTCATCATCATCATTAGTCCCGTAGTCTAGTAGACCGTTGGGGCACCACACAAGACCGAACAACCAGCTTCCTCCATTCCTCTCGATTTTCCCTCTTTCTCATTGAGTCGCTCAATGTCAAGCCTGTCCACTCTCTAATATTGTCTTCCCACCTCTTTCTCTGCCTGCCTCTCTTTCTTCTTCCTTGTACAGTGCCTTGTAGGATTGTCTTGGCAAGTCCTGATGATCGTGAGACATGCCCATACCACTGCAGTTTACGTTTTTTCACTGTGCTCAGGAGGTCTTCGTGAGTCCCAATGGCTTGTCTGATCCTTTGCCGTATTTCTTCATTGGTGACACGATCTTTGTATGAGACGCCAAGGATCTTTCGGAAGCATCTCATCTCTGTGGCTTGTATCCTTTTCTCTAAGTCAGCTGTTATGGTCCATGATTCACAGGCGTAGAGAAATATGGAGATAACCAGTGAGTGCATCAGTCTGACCTTTGAACTGAGTTCGATGTTCTTGTCGTTCCAGATGGCTTCAGTTTTGTCAGCGCTGTTGTTGTCTGTGCAATCCTGGAGAGTACTTCAGGCTTTGATCCTTCATCTGTTACAATTCCCCCCAAATACTTGAAGCTGTGGACTGTTTCTAGCTTCGTACCTTGGACCCTGATGTCAGTACTGATGCCCTTGGTGTTGTTGGTTATCAGTTTGGTCTTCTCTGCACTGATTTCCATGCCGTAGGCTGCGGAGGTTTTGTCGAGGCTCTCTACTAAGCTAGCTATTTCTTGTTCATTTCCTGCTAGTCCATCAATGTCGTCGGCAAAACGTAAGTTGGTTACTGTTCTGCCTCCGATGCTGACTGTCCCTTCATACTTTTCAAGCGCGTCAGCCATGATTCTCTCCAGAAAGATGTTGAAAAGTGTGGGAGAGAGCAGACAGCCTTGTCTGACTCCGACTGTCGTTCTGAACCAGTCCTCTATGCTGCCGTTGAAGTATACTGCACTGGTGGCCTTGTCATACATGTGCTCTATTACTGTGATGAGGTTGGCATTGATGTTGTACAGTCTCATGGTCGCCCACAAGGCTGCATGCCATACCCTGTCAAATGCCTTCTTAAAATCCACGAAGACGTGGTACAGATCTTGCTGGTGTTGGAGGTACTTCTCACACAATATCCTGAGGCTGAAGATCTGCTCTGTTGCGCTGCGCCCTGCTCTGAAACAAGCCTGCTCCTCGGCAATGATCTTTTCAGCCTGTGGCTTTAGTCTGTTTAGCAGTATCCTCAACATGACTTTGCTTGGATGGCTTATAAGACTGATTGTACGGTGGTTTTGACACTGTTGTAAATTGCCTTTCTTGGGGAGGGTGATGATCAGTGATTGTGTCCACGGCGATGGCCATTCTCCTGTTAGCCAGATCTTGTTGCGTATGTTTGTGAGGGCGCTAATCATTGCTTCTCCCCCTGCTTGAACCAGTTCTGCTGGGATGTTGTCTACTCCTGCTGACTTCCTCTTTTTCAACGATCTCACTGCTGCTTCTACTTCGTCCCGTAGGATAGGGTGGTTGTCGTTGTTAGTTGCTGGATCTATTATGGGTTGGTGGTTGTAAAGTTCTGCGCAGTACTCTGTCCATCTTTTCAGAATGTCTTTTTCTTTTGTGAGGCAGTTTCCGGCTTTGTCCTGTAAGGAGGTAACTCGCCGTTGTTTTGTGCTTGTTAGATCTTTGACCAGTTGGTACGCTTTCTTGCTGTTGTTCCTTTTCAAGTTTCCCTCAATGTCTTTGGACTGTTCTTCAATCCAGTTCTCTTTTGCTTTTTTCATGCTTTTCTTTACTTCCCGGTTGACTGCCTTATACTGTTCTGCCCCTTCTGTATCATTCTTCTTCTTCTTCAGCTCCCTCCTCTTGTCACACAGGTTCAGGACCTCAGCTGAGACCCAGGGCTTCTTGACTGTGCGATGTCTACCAAGGATCTCACTGGCTGTTTCGGTCGTTGCTGTATTAAAGGTGGTGATCAACGTGTCCATGTCTGTATCGACAGCGTTGAGGTAGGTAAGCGTTGCAAATTTCCCACCAATCTTTGCTTGGAAGGCTTCTGCTACTTCTGGATCCTTCAGTTTCTTGAGATCGAACTATATTCTTGTTTGGTTATCTTTCTTGACCTTCTTTAGATGTAACCTGAAGGTCATCATCACCAGATCATGGTCACTTCCAATGTCCGCTCCGGGAAAGCTTCGAGTCTTGGCGATGTTTACACTTGACTGTATGCGCCTCTTTACCATGATGTAGTCGATCTGACTGTGATGGTCTCCGCTTGGACTGTGCCATGTCCATCTTCTGGATACTTTGTGTTGGCCGAAGGTGTTTGCCAGCATAAGGTCCTTGTAACTAGCGAATTCCAGCAGCCTCAGGCATCTCTCGTTGGTCTGTGCATTGCAGCAATGCCCACATGTTCCTTTCCAGTTCATGCAAGCGTCCTCGCCTATCTTGGCATTCCAATCGCCTTGCACAACCAGAATGTCTTTCTTCAGTGTTTTATCCACAACTTCTTGTAGCTGGTTATAGAAGTCTTCCACATCTGCGTCATCATAATCTGATGTTGGGGCGTATGCCTGTATGATGGTGATGTTGAATGGAGTTGCCCTGCGTCGGATGGTGATGAGCCGGCTGGAGACTGGCCGACAGCCCATGACAGTACTCATGCTGTCCTTGTGGACAAGGAACCCAACTCCCTGCTCATGTTTGTCCTCTCTACCACTGAAGTACAGTTCGTGGCCTTCCAAAGTAGTTGTTTCTGCCAATATTCTTCCATCTTTCCTCACAGAGTCCTAGGATGTTCCAGCGGTATCTGTCATTTGCTTATAAATCCTAAATCCCCAGATGGATTATGTTGATACTTGGGACCAATCATTGCCAAGTAATGACCGTTAAATCTGCGAACATTCACTCGGTCCTTTGACCTCGGCTACAAGGTGGCTGTCATAAAAGATTTTCATTAAGATTTTGGTTCACAAGTTTTTCCTGTGCTTATACGTCCTACACTCCCTTGATAAATTCTGTTCGACAAGGGATTCTGATTAATAGAACTTGGCACCACGAACAATTTTGTACAGCGGTCCTTTTAAACATACCGCGATACGTATTATGGTAAACATCAGTTATATTAGAAACAAACATTTTAATGTTCTTGGGCAGGGGACTGACATTGTCTTTTTTAAATTTCCATCTATCAAAAGCTGGAAAAATATCTTCCAGTGATTTATAGCAAAATCAAACTATATCATATCCATTATAATAATAATAATAATAATAATAATAATAATAATAATAATAATAATAATAATAAAATCGGTGGAAAACAAAACCACAACTGACAACCACCTACCCCACCCCATCCACTAACAACCGATAAATAGGTGGACAGTACTTATAGTAGATTAATTTCCTGTGTGTGCGTTAATTATTGAGTATGTTGCAATCTAAAAGTTGTAACTAAAGTTGCAATGAGAAAGCTCGCACTGTGATTGTCACCATGTGAATATCATCCTGATAACATTAGACAGCTTGCCGATCAAAATAGAAAGTGTTTGCACTGAAACCTACACCAACATTATTGATAGAATAGTCAGAGAAACTTTGAGTAGGATGCCAATACCCGGACAAGATATTTATCTGAGGGGCCACTAAACATGGAACGCAGTTACTCAGCTAAAGAGAAATATTTATTGGACTTCAGAAATTACGTAAATAAACGCTGTCAATGAAAATATTTTTTTAAAAAAAGAATACATGCACTTAATATATTAACATATGCTAGTAAATAACTGAAAAATTGCATGTTGTGTTTAATCTAAAATTTGTCCAGAAGATGAATTTCGTCCGAATGTCTTTCGCCCATAGGACCACCACGATGGTATGCGTGATTAAATGAGCATAAATACAGGTGTAATATTCAAAATTAATTTGTGACAAATCGAACTCTTTTGTTCATTAATATCAATAATAATAATAATAATAATAATAATAATAATTATTATTATTATTATTATTATTATTATTATTATTATTATTATTTCGAACTATTTTGTCATGTTAAACTAAAATATACTTTTAATATCATCAAGTTCATAGAAAGATTGGCCGCTCCTGTGGCCTAGTGGTTAGAGCGTCCGCCTCGGATGCGGGAGGTCGTGGGTTCGATCCCCGGCCGAGTCATACCAAAGACTTACAAAAATAGTACTAACAGCTGCATCGCTTCGCGCTTAGCATTGAGAAGTTCGTGTTAGGACTGGTTGGCCTGGTGTCAGGATAATGCGACTGGGTGGGACATCATGCTACATGTCTGCGGCATGATGCCCCAGTGCTAGACATCACTATAAACTGCCACACTGCAGACATCGTAGCGATAGGACTGAAAATTTTTTAAAGCTACGTTAAAAATCCAAATCACACACACACACACACACACACACACACACACACACTTATAGAAAGATTACTCAGGAATTTCCGTACATTCATTACTCGTGGAACTACTGAAATATCAGTATGGTGAAAGAGTACCCTGGTACGTACCAGCGGAAACAAAGACAATTCATTCGACTATATGCTCACTCACTCACCAGTTAGACCTTGGGTTCAAGTTCACAAGGTTTAAAGGAATTCTCCTTTTACATATGATCTCTATCTCTCGATAGAGACAGAAGATTACGAACACCACAAGCACAGTCCTTGAGCAATGACTTGTGGGACTTAGTGTGAATGTTTAATAGTGGTAGAAATACACCTGCTCTGTTAGTCCACATTCATGGCTATACATACATTTGGGCCTTACGTTTTTATGCCACATTAACAATACATACCTACAACCGGGAAACCAGTAAATAATTATCTACCTACCTACAACCTACGTACATACATACATACATACATACTTACTTACTTACATGCATACATTGTTACCGTCATATTAATGACTAACATTTCCCTCTAAGTTATTGTATTAATATTAATTATCATTAAGTCAAGAGGCGTGGTTGTAAATGGAAGTTTTAGTTTAAAGGACTTTAAGCGGCTGCGTATGATATTGTTACAAACAAATTCTACATAGATCATACAATTTTTGTCGCGCAATTAGATTAGATGGGCCGCTTTCGTACGTAATGCAAGGATCTTTTTACCGAAAATGGCTGCGTTTTTGCTACAGCTCTATCCTGGCTAGACCTCCTCTACCAAGTTCACTTTTATTTTTTTCAACATTTGGCTACAAGTGAATATTTCAAGATTCTTTCAAAATTTTGCAACTATCGCCTCCTCAAAGATTTCTTCTGGCTCAGCTGTCACGTCTTTTGTAGTGTTTTTATTTGTTTTTCTGTTGGTTTGTCTGTTTGTGTGTCCTGCTTGGAGCTGAAGTTCCCTTAGCTGCCGCACTGAAATCTGCTCTTGCTTTTCTCTGATTCTTATTTAACGCCAGCAATAACTTTGCTAAGACAGCATCAGTAACTTTTGGTTATTAACTTTTTCTCCTGTTTTTGTTGTGCGCTTTCGTTAAGGGCTGAAGTAATTTTTGATGTACTTCACGCTAAAATTCTTGCTCGTCAGTGTCTTTTGCAAGAACATATCCACTCAACTGTTGCCACTTCGCTACATGTTTTCTATAACCTCAGCATTATTTTTTCCCGCCGCTACTTGGACAAATGGCATTTTACTCTATACTTTTATAACATCAGCGATCCACTCACCGTTCTGTGCTATATCAGCGGACTAAATTTGGAGGAAAAAATCGTCAAAGCCACAACAGTTTATAGCAGTAATCTCGATAAAAATATGATAAAATTATGTTTATGGATGCTATAGCCTCGTGATAGCACTGCTTAAACTTTAGCGGAATCTATTCCACGACAATGATCGAATCGATATCGTGGTTGTCTAAGCCAGAAAGAAAAACAGCAACCGTGTTGCGTCTAATATATTTTGTAACATAATAATCCGTTTACGTTGTGTGTGTGTTGTTTGTTTATAAATGATTAAAGATAGAAACAATTATAACAAACAATTATTACCCAAACTCGTCCGCATAAATTCCAAGACTGGATTTTTAACACAAGCATAAGTTAAATAACTGAATGATAACTGCAACAATATAACGAAGAATGATACGGTTCCTAATTGGAACGAATTCTAAGATATAATAGGAAACGAATAGTCAAAAATGAAATAAAATTAAACAAATCCTTAAGCACAAAACAAACAATTAATCACCAGACCAATGATAAGTGATTTTCAAAATACTCGTATGTTTTCACTCAAACAGTGATAACTGATTTTACATAAACAGTGACAATGTTTCACATAAATAGTGATAGCTTGTGTTTTTAAACAATGACAGTTTTTTCACTCAGATAGTGATAACGACTTAATATACGTTGTGACATACAATCGCAGCGTACAATTCATAACCGCAAGGTAATTTCAGCTCCACCGCTATGCCTGATGGTCAAGGAGCCAACACGAATTGTCCGCTCCTCACGGTATGCAAAACGATCCGTAGAACATTTTGTTCCCTGCAGACCAGTTTGTCCTGAGGCTTTGATCCTTCACCCGGAGATAACCACTATCTTCCTCAGGGCCAACGTTACCACCCACAGCAGCACACCGGTTATATACCAACCCAAATTAGCACAATGGCTAAAAAAACTCCTACAAAGATACATCATAGTTCATAGTGCAGGCACAAAGATACAGCATAATTCTGTCAGTATTGCTTTATCACTCCGTTTCCTTTAGCCCTTCACTCCTTTTCTGGTAGCAGTCCTACACCCCTTTTCCGCTCTACAGCCGGAGATTTTGCGCTGCAATGTGGACCGCTTACTGACAAGACATTCCTTAATGTGGCATTTGAATGTACACTGGCTATGTTGCGATGCATGGCCTGTGCGCTCAAGATAAATCGGTTTTCCCATCGTAAGCATTTCGCTCGTACTGCATGGAGTGAACCGAACTCACTACATCGAAGTAATTTATGATATAGATAAACCACCCTCAGGTAATGCTGTACATAGAAACGAAACCTGAGTACATTCTATTCCAAATATTTATGAACAATAAATATACACAATTCAGTGACAAAAATGATATGGTGTATATCTGGATATTTATAATGGATCATCCTTAATTACCATGATATTTAATTCAAATCTTTGTGGGGATAGTAGGTCTTAAACCAAGTAACAGAAAGAAGTGAAAACAACAAATTAAGTAAAATCAAGAAGTTCTTTATTTTTCTACAATACAAATAGAAAATTCAAAGAACACTTGAATTAAATCCCAACTTATCCTAATGTCCTATCACAAGTCCAAACAGATAGAATATTCTGAATGAATTATAATAGTCTTCAATGACCTGATATACCACACTGATGCTATCAAATTGTATGTGAATCAGTTCGCAATAATTTCATAATAATGTGTTAATCCGACGTTAATGAGCACTTAGAAAATCCAATGAATATTTTAGTAAATAATTCCTCTCGAAATATATCTGAACACAACTGTAATTCTAATCAAAATGGATTCCCACAGACTGACCTAAACTAAAATGAATTATTTGTTGATCAAATCCCTATTTATGTACATTTTCACTTGCCTTATAATGTAATAGATTTCCAGCGGGAAAACCGAGTCTAACTGCAAGTAATGAATAACTTTAATTCTTGTTACGAGAACATCTTGTTTACTGATAACCATTATCTAAATGTATCCGCTAAGTAAGGTTTCACTGTACATTTATTCCATTTGTTAAGCATTAGTAACGGCCATTTAACCACAGCTTCCAACTTTTAGAACTGAAACACGATCTCATTTTGTCTGCTTAACAGAAATATTATGCTGCCTACTATAAAGATGCTCTCTAGAAACAACAAACGACCGCTCCGGTGGCCTAAGTGGTTAGAGCGTCCGCCTCTGATGCCGAAAGTCGCGCGTTCGAACTTCGACCGAGTCATGCCAAAGATATAAAATTGGTACCAACAGCTTCCTAGCTTGGCGCTCAGCATTAGGAGGTTAGTGTTAGGACTTGTCCGACTGGTGTCAGGATAATGTGGCTATGAGGGACTTGATGCTCTGTCGGCAGCATGATGCTCCAGTAGTAGACATCACTATGAACTGCCACACTGCAGATATCGTAGTTATATGACTGAAAAATTGTTAAAGCTACGTAACAAATCCAAATCTCTCTCTCACACACACACACACACACACACACACAAACTGAAAAGGACGCTCTACGAGAAACTGTTACCCTGTGCCAGACGAAAGAAAGTAACCAGTATCTAGTTTTTTGTATACAACATATAACCGTTATCAGATCGTCAATTCCTAATCATAAATACAGAAACGTCTGCACTAGCATATTGGGAGTTGTTGGGGTGGGGGTAAAAATCTAACTATAAATGCTTGTTGGGTAGGGGAGTTCGCAAATGGAACCATATTTTGTTCTGCTGATTGACCTGTCCACAACTGAAAATCAAACCCTGAATATCAGTAATTCAATTTTATCTTCGAACAATTAGATAGCAGTAATGGGACCTATATCTGAGACGTAGAGAGGCGCATAAAACAGATATTGGGAAGAATGTGTACATCTTGCGTCCACTAGTAGGCCATAAGCAACACTGTCTACGGTGGTGATGTCTGTAAATGTATGAATAAGATCCAGGACGTGAATAGAATAAATCAAGTCTAGTGTTCGATATTACTTGGTGCATGACATACAGCGGAACAAGGCCCCGGATGGTCGGGTGGACTAAAGCCCACGCCTTTAACTATCACTGCTTGACCAATGTAGGTATGTGAGAAACGTTCCCAGTTACTTCCAATGCGTCATGGGTTTTTCCGGGTTCTTCTGCCATCAGCTGTTCTAACTGCCATCCTATGCTGTAAAATAGCGTTAAAGCCATAAAACCACAAAACATATAATGAGTCAGAGGTGGGTTATATCCCCTCGGCAGGAGAGGTCAAATGGGGGTATTTAGAGTCCTTTACAGGTGTCATGGCAGGGCCTATGCAGAGATCAGTTTCAGCTGAAGCTAGTACATAAAACAGCTTCAAAGCCGCGACATAAAGATCAGGTATCTACAGACAAAACAAGGCCATTTTTCAGGCAGGTGGTTTCAAGTAGTTTATAAAATCATTGGAAGAAATAACATGTGCCAAGAACGGTTTATATGCTGCTTAAACGACCGAATACAGTTGCAAAACGGTATTCCGCCTGTTCATTGAAAGTATTAAAAAGCCAGTTAACTTTTGTGAATATGAATGTCCGTTACTGATCAAGAAATACACATTACAATTTCTTGTCTTGTCAATGAGAATAGTCATACACTTTTGAAACATAAGAGAGACTATTCATTGAACTAACATTTATAGGGCCTGGAAAGAATGGCGATTTTAGAGTCATTCTTAATCATTAATATATTAATGGCTATATCAAATATCACGATTTACAAACGGACACTTCAGTAACTAATCTAAAACGGTTTACTTTAAACTGCTTCATGTTATCTATTGATTTCGAAGAATGTATTACTCCTTTAAAAAAGTAAGGAGCATAAAAATGTTTGAGATTTATATGGAGAGAACAATTGTTCAAGATATCTGCTTACGAAATGGGATTGTTTGTACCCTACACCGAACAAACCAGCATGTACCACTTTGGTCACATCAATGTTGGATGCTTCATTCCTTTTGTCAGGAATGTTGCCCAGAAACATATCAGATTTTGTAGTGACAACACCTGTGTTATATCTTACTATAATGAAACAGATGTATAAGGTCATTCATTTGTCAGCGGAACATGTACCTGCTGAAAATAACAAAGCAAATATATATTCCAGACAGTTCCATGAACAAGCTAAATGGGAGCTAGATAAAGATATATTTTGAAACTTATTAAATGTTTGAGGCTAGCCAAGTATTTATCTATTATTTTGGTTCTATAACAAATAAACAATTACAGGTGTATGATACCTGGAAACCAGACCTAGATGCTTCAACTCTAAATGCTTTCTTCAGCTGATTGGATTCCGTTTTTGTCGCACGTATTTCCACCATTCAGCTTTATGGTCAGATACCTTCAGAAGCTGGGAAATAAACGTTTGGGAAATGGTACTGTTGACACTATTGTTTGGTCTACACAAAGATGTTACACGATTCTAATGCAAATGTGAACACAGTATGGGTGGTTCTGGTAACTGTGCAGAAAACAATAGGGTACGAAGATTGGTACTACTTTTTTATGTTAGTTTTATTTATCATCTCGTGTTAGCTTTGCGCACGGGAAGCAAAGTTATATGCTAGAGGTCATTAAAACAGGGAAAGTAGAGTTACTAGAGCCACACGCAGACGCACATATATGTCTTCGCTGATGTTCTTCCTATTTTTCAAAGAGACAAATACTTTTAACACTTATCATGTACAAATCTCCTTCCGCTACAGAAGATGTTAGCATTGATAGTGAGTCAATTATCAGGCAATCTAGTAGAACCGGACAAATTTCAAAGAAAGCTTAGCCATCATTTTTGCACCTTGCAGACTAGGACAAAAGGACAATATTCAACATTCGTACATAGATGGATACAGTAAGGTGATCAGAGGTTTCTTCATTTCAGCCAGATCTAAGAAGAATGCTAGACTTCATGACTCAATAGTTTGAGACTCGTTTAGTTTGTGACTGAACAGTTCTGAGACTGGTTTAAGGTATAATATTGTTGATGTTTTGGGTTTAATGCAATGTTTCAGGACATGATAGGCTGTGCATGGCGGACAGTAATAGGAAAAATCCGGAAAAATCACGAAAAGAACCACAGACCCACGGAAAGCTGCTGACAAGCTTTTCCATATATCCATTCTGGTAGAGCCGGAGAATCGAAGCAAAGTGCACAGATGTGAGATGTAAGTGATCTGAAAAGGCTAGTGCCTTAGACCACTCGGCCGCCCGGGGTAATTGGTTAAGGGCACATAAATATCAATACCTGCAAAAACAGCCTTTCAACAAGGTTCAGGTTGCAATTATTACATCCTGTGCAGTATTCAGGAATGCAATCCCAGTCTATTTTAGAGCATTTTTCCGTTCTCAGTTTGATGGTGATGTAAGACTTAGATTTAAGCATTCTTGGTATTGATTCAAAGGTAATTGTTTAATCTTTAGAACTGGACCATTATGGTATATATGTCTGCACGATTAATGAGGCATTGATGGTGATCCGGAAGTGAAATATGTGACCCATTGCATGTGGGGGAGTGTTGTTTTTTTTACAGTCCAGACTTCTCTCAGAAAATAGCCAGAACGCCTATGACAAGCACCTTACCATGACATCATCTTTGAGAGCACTTTAGATCAACATATGATTCATTAGAATGTGGAATCATTGGAAAATTTCACTATTAAGAAATAAATTGTGTGACCATAAAGGAAAGGAAAAGTGATCGAAGTCTATGTACATAGTAAAATATGACGTCCCTGTGCTTTCATGTTCGATGCCTTATGGCTCCTTTTAGGCATTTTTGAGAATAACGTTTTGTTTCGTAAGGCGAATCCATAGCTCTATCAATTTTTTGAAGCTATACGGATCTTAACATGAAACACAACTCGTAGATAGCTGACGATTGTTACGATAAGAGCAAGTATTGACTGTAAACTCTATGCGCCACATAGTATATGACGTGTTTAAGTGTCAAAGGCTAGTACTAATAATTTCTCATTGGAAGATATTATACGAATTGCTAGATGCTCAAATAAATACATTTACACAGTTTTACCATAAACCTATTGCTGATAAGCATCACCAAATTCAGATAGCAGTGCAAAAACTCTGAATATGCCGTAGAACAGTGTGTACGGTATTTCATCTTGCTGTAAATTTCTACATGCTAATGCATCTATCCTAGTGAATAAAGGAATGTTTTCTGAATCTGAGATTGTGCACCTTCTTTAGCATCTCGTGGAACCTTGTAAGTGGTACAATACCAAAAACACATAATCCACAAAAACATACACACACTACTTAAACGATTCTTTCCTCAAATAAGGCGACGTATGAAAGGATTATGTAAGGTCGTATAACACTGAAGTTAACATCTACCCTACCCTTTCTACGTCGTTAGTGTAAAGTCTTTTAGCGTGCAACCCTAGCTTTGAAGATTGCGCTGGTTCAATGGCGGTAAGCATCTAATATATGTCCCTTCATTATTATATGATTCCTCAGAATCCCACTCAAACTTCGCATAATACACGTGCAACGAGTAGAAGTGAGCCCCCATGTTTAACGAATGTTTCAACTTATAATAAATTGTGCTGCTGAAGCATACCTGAATGTTTTCCTTCAAATGCAAAATCCCTCATTTTTAAACGATGGATCAACTTTATAACGACATTTTCATAGATTAATTATCTCTACTTGCACAGAGCAGGTTTCACTAGAGTGTGGCACTAAAGTGAGACTTAGCTAAGTTAACAAGACAGCCCCTCAATCAGACGTACACTGTTTATCGTCTTTGTAAGCCGATTGTAATACAAGGTGGATATTTACATTTATTGACATTTACTTTACCTTTCGGCAAAGTAGTCAACTGACATGTAGGCCATGTGGAGTACATTGTATAACCTAAACAATACTATTAACCCTGCTATTTTCCCTGCCTAGAGCATGTATGTGAATTCCTGGGAGAATGCCGAACATTGGTGAAAACGATTGCTTGTGGAACCCGAAACTTAGATTTATGTTTTTACCAAGAGATTTTAAAAAACCGCACCCAAATTAAAGTTGATGGATTTTAAAATTTATGTTCTTAAAGGCAGTATATAGTTCGTGTTTGCAGGCTATCAAAAGTTATATGTATCAAAGTTAACATTATCTGAGATACGAACTTTTGTACCGAATTCTTATATCTAATCTAATTTCATATTGAAGTTGATTTTGGGGAGACACTGACATATCTAGAGCACACGATGCTGGTTTCAAATTCAAATACATATAGGGAAAGCACTGATCCTCAGATATGTATTAGATGTAATTCATTATAATGTAAAGGGCTCACTCTTTCCCTCAGCCTCTATAACAACCATTGTAATTCACTTTATACATGGCAAAACTAAGGGGAAAAAAAGAAACACCCCAAAGCTTCTGAATTATTAAACAATCAATTTATGCTTCGACTAATCTGTAATTAACTTACGCAAGCTGACGTAGTTAACAGATCCGACTTCAAAGCTCTCTCCCACGCGAGAAATTTATCATTTCCACACCTTAAAGCCGTGCATATAGTCACTCTTCCAGTTTATGACATATACATCGCCACTCCCCCAGTTCATTTTCCAATGGAAATTACCAAATATGGTAGCATATCTCCTCAAGCTCCTTGTTTTCACATACTACACGACTTTATGTGTGTAACTCTTAAATATACAATGTAGTTTGTGGGAAAATATTTCAAAATAAATGCTGCTGTTTGAGAAGAAGAAGAAATCGTAAAGTCTACGATCTAGACCGATTAATGCAAGTAGCATTAGATGCACTATGGGGAAATAGCATCGTAGGATGGGTAAGTTCATATTAAGGATATTGCACCCGGGTAGGTGGGTGAAAGATCACTGTGGCTGACCCTATGTGGGGTGTGGATGTTTAACACAATAGTAGCACGTACAGAAATAGAAATTCAAACATGACGGATGACACTACGGGGAATATATGTTCTAAATCAAATAATGAAAATGCTCTATTATAACTGGAATTTATGCATCCCTAAGCATCCACTCACATGGATATCCAACAATTGGATTGATTAGTGGTAGAACTGACACACTTTAGGTTAAATCGTTGTCAACTATCTCATCAAAATAGAGGTATATGCCATCACATACAAAAGGGAAAGGGTGGTGTACAAATATATTTTCATACAAAAACACCAAATCACATGCAAATTGAGGAAGTAACTCACATACGTAGACTTACCATCCATCATTCCATCAGTGACCCCATGTAGCCGAGTTGTCTAAGGCTCATCTCACCTCAGTCCGCGTGGCTTCGAGTCTCAGGTTACCAAAACGAAGGTATGTTAGAACGTTTCTCATTAGCATCCGGTGAGTCGGAGGTTCTTCCTGGGGTTTTACCGAGTTCTTTGTCCCCTAAATATACTCACCGCCATGTGATGAAAAGAAACCAACAAAACACCATACTATCACTTACACAAAGGGAGGAGATATAGTCTAAGTTTTTTTTATACCAACACACCAAAAAACACAAGCAAGTGCGGAGAGCATCTTACTTACACATACTGTCCAATACACCATATCGTATCCAACAGGTGGGAGTATAATCTTTTCATATACACACTCATATCGATTTTGAATCAGCATGAATTTATGCATCTGTAAAAGATGATTTTCAACTGTTATATTTGCAAAGAGTTACAGGAATTATATGATCCTTAATAAATCAGTAACATATACGTATTTTACTAAATAATAACTTCCAGTTGTCTGTATTACATTATGTGATGTGATGTGTGTGTCTGAAAAATTTCCAGTTGTCTGTATTGCATCCAGTGGTGTGATGTTATGTGTGTGTGCCCAGAATAAATCAAACATACATCTCTGATTTATGTTCTTTACAGGCTCACAGGCGCACTTGCCCTCGTAATGAATTCGTCCATGGCTTCAGTAAAACTATTTTGCCTATGTGCAATTTTGCCTGAAATGATTGCATTATCTACGGGAAGCCATGACAACGTTTCAGCTTCATCTGCAGCAAGCAGTGTCACTGGAATTATGGTTACAGAAAGATACACTAAAGCAACAGATGCAACTCAGTCCATCCAATATACACTATCTCAAACTGCCCAGGTTCCAACCAATAGGATATTCTCTGTATTAGACACTAATACAACTGAAGGGACAATAGGAGCTGCAAAAAAGATTTTGTCAAGTCAAAGATTAAAATCAGAACTACCTTCACTACTTCCTGGACAGAGAACGTTAATATCAAACACTTCAATTAAGCAAGAATCATCAGCAAGTACGATTGACAATGAACCACAGTACTACTTTTGCCGCCCAGAGTGTACGTGTCAGCTTCTCGATAATCCCAGTCGCCACATGCATGTCGAATGTACTATTCAGCACATCCATGATAGGGATAAATTCGACGTCTTCAACAGAAATACATTCCCCAGTACCCTCACTCTTCGTTGTGACCCTTTTACTTTGATGAAAAGTAAGCTTTATCCTTTCATGTTCAGAGGACTTCATACATTCATTGGCCTTGCTATTATTAACTGTCATTTTGATTATGTGCCGGAAAAAACGTTTTATGGCATGATACGTCTGAAAGAACTTTACATAATAAATGCTGCAAATATAACTTTCCACACGGCTGCATTTGAGACGCTACAATCGCTCGAGGACTTGTCAATTGTAGAGAGCGAAATGTCGTCTGTACCATCTTTGTGCCATCTGCAAAATCTGCGGTTTGTCAATTTCACTGATAACAATATCGGAATATTAGACGAAACGGGTCTTATATGCAATGCCCCTTTCCAAAACTTACAAGTAATTGAATTGTGCAAAAATAACCTTCGAAAAATAGCAATAAATATTTCTGAAATTTCAGATAATCTTCTATATTTTTGTGCCAATGATAATAAAATAGAACAGATCTCAGACTATTCCTTTAGAGGATTATATTCGTTGCGGTGGCTAGTCATCGGAAATAATCTCATAGCATCATTATCAAGTTACATATTCCAGGACGTCAATGCTTTAAATGGCTTAGACTTGGCGAAGAACAAAATGTCAACATTTTCTTCTGGATTACTGAGCCATCTTCGAAACTTAACGGTTCTCCACTTATCTGATTTATCACTAAATATGTCCATTTTTAATGAGATAAGGAAACTTCAATACTTGCAAGAGCTCGTTCTGAAAAACAACTGTATTGAAAACATGGAGATGTCGTTTTTTAGTCTTTTCACACTGTTGAAATATTTGGATCTTTCTAACAACTACATCAGAACTTTACCCAACGATATATTTATGTCCCTTCAAAATCTTGAAGAACTAAATATTTCTGGAAATTTAATTGAAACAATAGATAAGGAAGCGTTTAATGGACTTTCAAAATTGAAAACCCTTGCTTTGCAACATAATAAGATCCGTAATTTACACAGAGATTGTCTCCAACAACTCCTAGCACTAAGTGTGCTCCGACTTTCTTATAATGCTATAGAACATCTGCCTTCGTTTCAAGGACTCCAGAATCTGCTTGTTTTGAATCTGATGCATAACGATATAAAGTACCTTGATGGTTCAACTTTCGCAGGTGTCAGTGGCATTCGAGCAATCAACCTGAACAACAACAGAATTAAAACTATCCGGGTAGGAACGTTCAGACATTTACAAAGTCTGTTCTTAATTTGGATAGAAAATAATGAAATAGACTTCATAGAATATAATGCATTCGGAGACTCGCAAATAACAGAACTATATTTACGAAAAAATAATATATCCGAAATAAATGTTTTTCGACATAGTGATTTCTCACGTCTTCGTAAGCTTGATCTGAGTTACAATAATATTCTGCGTATATCCTCTAATTCTTTTAGCACATTTAAAAATATTGAAACTTTAAATATTTCAAATAATAAAATTCAGAGAATATATAGTCGTACATTCGAACCACTTCTTAAGCTTCGTTATCTCGATCTTTCATATAATGAGATAAGATATCTTCAGCAATCTGCCTTTACGTCATCAACAATATTTACTTCAGTAAAACTACAAGGAAATCCACTCAATTGTGATTGTAACATGGAATGGGTAAAGAGATGGCTGCTGTCTACAGATACATATGGTATGTTTATTAGCGATCTGGATACGCTCACGTGTACAATTTTCGATGGTACCAATTATTCGTTGCTCTTCCGACTTGCTACCGAAGATTTCGTTTGTCAGTATGAACGTGACTGTAACATTCTGAAGTGTTCCTGCTGTGACATAGATGTGTGTTCATGTTCGTACCCTTGTCCAGATAAGTGCGTGTGTTTTCGGAGTGATGACAGATCAGTGAACTCGGTCCGATGTGAAGGAATGGGGTTTGATAAAATTCCAAAGGAAATACCTCCCGCAGCAACTCATGTGTACATGGACAGAAATAACATTAGTGTCGTGTCCAGACATTTCTTCACAAATATGCCACATCTCGAGTATCTTTCCATGAATGATTCAAATATACTCACGATAAATGATTACGCATTTGCGAAATTATCATCACTGAAGACACTGCATCTTAATGGGAACTATATCTCTACAGTTTTCTCAAAGACTCTCTTTGGACTGAACAAATTGCAGCAATTATTACTTAGCTCCAACCGAATAACTTTTATAGATGCTGGATCTTTCAGCCATTTTCCTGCAAAATACCAACTGGATTTGTCCAACAACATGCTCCGCAAAGTAGACCGATTTGTATTGTACGAAATGTCTTTTGCATCATTCCTCAAACTTTCTGGTAATCCATGGACATGTGATTGTGAATTTCTAAGAGGCTTTGCTAATTTCACATATTCCAACGTTAAGAAACTAAATGACATTTCTGCACTGACTTGCACAACAAACACAAATTTGAGCTCCAACACGACCATATTAATGGCGAATACATCGATATTGGATTTATGCCCAAGTATAACCGTGCGTCAAACTAAGGAAATAATACATAATGTCACTTTGGTGTCGACGCTAACGACTTTACTTGGGGCCTTCGTGATTGTACTAATTACTGTCTTTGTTGTCCTCTGGAACCGTGATTTTCTGAAAGTTTGGATTTACGCGAAGTTCGGCTTTCGATTCTATAATCGAGTATTGGACACAGCAGATCTGAACAAACCATATGATGCTTTTGTTTCATACAGCAGTAAAGATGAGGACTATGTGCTGCATGAATTAGTTCCGGTTCTGGAAAATATTTCGGATTACAGACTCTGCATTCATTATAGAGATTTCCCTGTCGGAGCAGCGATTGCAGACAATATTGTGTCTAGCGTTGAATCCAGTAAGCGAGTAATAGTGGTATTATCGAATAATTTTGTTGAGAGTGAGTGGTGCCATTACGAATTTCAGACTGCTCATCATATGCTACTAACAGAAAAGAAAAATAGAATCATTATGATTCTTTTGGGTGAAATAGATCAATCTAAGCTGGTCCCTGAATTGAAGGATTATATACAGACAAATACATACGTAAACCAAGACGATGCTTGGTTTTGGGAAAAGATCCAATATGCTATGCCTTAAGTAAAAAAAAAAAGGACTAAATACATGTTGATTTTTTGTTTTGTTTTCTCTCGTTATTGTTCTCGTCGTTGTTTTTTTTCTCCTCATTACTGTTTCAAGTAGAATGGGAAATTACTCTGATCTTGCTGAATGTGTCTGATAAATCTGAACTGGTTCCTTAAAAGATATTTGCAAATGTTTACGTTTTCTAGAGGACCAAAGAAAGACTTTACTGAACTATTATTATTATTACTATTATTATTATTATTAATATTATTATTATTATCAAGCCGGGTAAACCATTTGGATATATCGATAGGGTTATCTTTGTTTCTAAAATGAAAGACTAAATAAAAGCTGAAATAGAATGTGAAACGCGACTGTAATTGGCTCGACTAGAAAGATTCCTCTGGCCTTGTAATGATAGTAAATAACAATTGAAGTCTCATTAATTTTTAAAAAATGGCATTACACCTTGAAGGACAAATTGATATTTAGTTTTGTATAAATATTCAATTATGTATTTCTTCAAGTAGTTTTAATGTGTTGTGTGCATTTAATTTGCATTATTTGTTAGTTTTGTATTCATTAAATGCTGCGGATAATTGTATTTTGGACTTGGCCTTGTCCAAAATCAAGTTCATTTTCTACCTGATCTGAATTATTGATTTTGGTTTCGTAAACAACATATTTATCTCAATCGGAGTCTAGAACACTAGAACGTCTCCATGAATTGCCGGATCTACCTGTTGTATACCACAGTTTATTTTATAATTTTAGAAACAGACCTTCCAATTGTAATTAACATTTCATCTTGTAAACATCTGCGCCTTCTAGAATGAAATTTTCCGTAAGGTCAAAGTTTCTTTTAAAAAATGTTAATTTTGAACTGACGTCCAGTAGAGGACTATATAATCGTGTTTTTCTAGAAATTATTTGTTCACGCTGTAAGATCGGAGCAGAATCGATTGTATTATTGTTGTGTCCAGTATTTTATTTGGGATGGAATTTATTTTTTCAAATTATTTAATTCAAGTTATTTTTCTCTGGACATACAAATGTGTCAAAAATAACATTCTTGGAAATAGAAAAGTGGATTTTATAATGAAATTAGAATAAGGATGTATTCCTGGATATTATTATTTTGACGCGACAAAAGGTCTGTTGGTACATCAATACTATTCATGCCATCACAGCATATCAACACTTTCAGCGTTAGGTATATTTTGGAATACCACCAAAGTTTATTCACAACTTTACTCTTCAGGACTTATAATAGCATTTCTAGGATTATTTGGGATTTCATTCACAATACCTTTAGTTCCTTTTTATATATTTTCACTTTCTATTCTAGAGAAATGTACGATTTGTTGAATTCTACAAAGCTTGTGTTGCTGTTCGCTCTTGTTCTGTGACTTCGTTGAAGACCATATAATCGAAACAAATGCGACATGAATCTCTCTCTCTCTCTCTCTCTCTCTCTCTCTCTCTCTCTCTCTCTCTCTATATATATATATATATATATATATATATATATATATATATATATATATATATATATATATATATATATATACAGGGGTCTCGGATTTTTCTATTCTAACTCTGCTCAGACATCCCCTTATACCATCCATTAATTTCAATTTAATATTCGCTCTATCTGGGTTATAATACCGTGGTCAATTTCCAGAGGAAGATGTTAACTATGTTATGATTTCAAATCCTGATGGGAGAGTGGGAGTCATATTTGGTATAATATGATATCTAATCGAAGGGGTTTTTTTATATTTGATTTAAAACAAAACTTCTGATGTAATTGTATATGTATTTTCGTTTATATCAGTTACTCTAAGATATCCATGGTATAAGCATTTTCGTTTGAATTTAATACAGCACATTTAGATATGGATATGATGATCGTAACGTGTCACGAAAGATATTTTTATGTTTGAGTTTTTGTATTTGTTTTGTTTTAAATGCTTTACATGTACTACAATAATTACACTACACAAAATCACTACCGTTTTGTTATTTCTTTTCCTTTCTTTATCCAATGTTGTATTTAACCTGCTTTAAGACACTTAAAAGGAAATTTTATATATATATATATATATATATATATATATATATATATATATATATATATATATATATATATATATATATATAGTTAAATCCAGTTATAAATAAATAATTTTGGAAATCATTGCTGACCAGTAGCCCTCCCTCATCTAACTAGAAAAGTAGAATTTTACAGATGACATAGCATATTTGCTAATCAAACTCATTGAACGCCGGCATTAATGGAATGGCCAGACAATAGCAGCTACCTTTTTCTTAGCGGCAGCAGCATTAATAGTTTTGCTAAGGTTTTAGCTGACCTTTTTCATATGCATATATGTCCTAAATCCCTTTATGGATTTCTTTTCATACATTGGCATGAATAGTTAATTAGCAAAAACAATTTATTTAGCACTATATTTTCTCACCCTTTCGACCTTGTGCTCAACGTCATATTGCCACAATGTTTGCATGGAAGTTCATTGCTTATGAATCCTAAATCCATATACGGATTACATTGATACATGGGATGAATCATTGTCCAGTAATGACGACTTAATCGGCGACATACTCACTTGGCCCTTTATTTCTGAACATACCGCGATACGTACCATGGTAAACCGCAGATATATTATGAATTAGGGACCAGTAATTTAAAGTTCTTTGTGTGTGGCCTGATATTTTCTTTTTAAATGTCCTTCTTTGAAGAGCAAAAAATAATATCTTGCGGTGATCTCTAGCAAATTGTATTCGATTATATTCGTCATATTATCCTAATAATAATAATAATAATAATAATAATAATAATGACATACAAAATATCTCGGCTCAAAACAAAATTGCAGCGGCCACCCACCACAACCTCCCCCGAAAACCCCCAAAATGAATGATTAGTACTTAAAGTACTTGAATGTGTTATGTGTGTGTTAATTGTTGAACAAGTTGTAATCTAAAATCTGTAACTAATGTTGGCCTAAGTAATTAAACACTTTAGCTGACACCCTATGAAAGACATTGCGCTAACATCAGAGAGCATGTTGATAAAAATAAGAAGTGTTGACACCTACAATATTGATATATTAGGCATGGAAACTTTGAGCGGGATGCCAATACCGGGGTAAGATATTCATTAGAAAGGGTCAGTAAGAACAACACACACTCAACAAACGTGAAAATATATTCAATGGACTTGAGAAGTTATGTAAACAAATGGTGTCCTCAAATATTTGAATGATTTGTACTTACACAGGAATACGTGCACTTGACACATTAGCATACGCTAGTAAATAACTAAAATTAATGATATTGTTTTTAATCCGATATTTGTCCAGAAGTTGTATTTGGCTCGAATATGTTTTACATATGTCCACCAGTTGACTTTAATGACACGTATCAAACATGTGACTAAAGGGGCAAAAATATATTCGCAATATTTAAAATTAATTTGCGACAAATTCAAGAGCTTTTTACAACAATAATACTGAGAATTTAGAATTATTTTGTCATGGAAAACGAAAACATTCTGTAAATTTCATTAAATTCCTAATAAGATTACATTGTCATTTCCGTACAGTCATTACTCACGGAAAGTACCGAAGTACCGGTACAGTGAAAAATTACGCTGGTACGGTCCACCGGAAAAAAAATACCGCGATAATCGGCATATCAGTAATACCACACAGCTGTACTCATTATAAAGCGAAGGTAATTCACTCTGCGATATGCTCAATCACCAGTTTGACCTTGGGTTCAAGGTCACAATGTTTACAGTAATTATCGTCTTGTCTAGAATCTATAAATTTCAATAGATAGAAAACATACTAAATATCATACAAGCACAGTCCATGAGTAATGACGTGCTAGTTGTAGATATTGGAAGTGTTTTAACTTGATCTGACCACGAAGATTCGTATAAATACATTTGTTGTGCTAGCCAACCCTCAGGGCTGTACATATATGTGGGACTTACAATTTTTCTATTACAATAACAATGTGGTGCATGTAGTGTTACCCTTCTCGGCATATCCGTATATCGCTGTGTCCATCCGTCAAGCTTTCCATTTACTTGTGGTTCTCAGGCGTACAATATGTTGTGACCTTCGTGGGTTTTTTTTGGCAGTTTTAAAGAATATATTTTAACTGCTGGCTGGAAAATAATGTTTCTAGATGCTTTCAGCCTATTTGTTATTGATTTATTTTGTTCCGTTCTATCAACCCTTCGAAAGAAATGATAATACAAATATCATAGAACAATACATATTATAATGTATTAGTCATTTCCCATACTCAGAGAATAAATATGTTAAGAATACGAAATTTCCGGCAATATTACATTGCCTTCACCAGCGACTAATGTTGATCACGCGACTTATAATGGTCACGTGATACGAGGAGACTGGTGTAGATCGGTGGTATTTCAAGCACCTCGTCCTTGTTTAATGTTGACCTCTGCTATCGTATTTCGATGGCCTTCTTCACCTTTCTTTTCCATATGTTATCCTCTGATCTGATGACCTTGGTGTGACTGGGAACGATTTTATGCTCCTTATTGCTCTAATGTTCATGTATGACCAATGACTCTCAAACTGATGTGATCCTTAATCCTTGTTTCTAATAGTCTGGTTGTTTCACCGATGTAGGCATTCTCAAAAACTCATTACATTTGATACAATAAACCACACAACTTTTTTCAGATTCTCTGTTTTGTCCTTCACATGTGAAAGTTGCTGTCTTAAAGAGTTGTATGGTTTGAGATTTGTGTTGAGCCAAGTTTGTCTGAATAATCTAGCCATGACTTCTGATCTGCCCATAATCACGTGATCAACATCTGCTGTAGAATTCTTAACTTATTTATGCTCTGATTATGGAAAGTTACTAATAGTCATGAATTACCCAGAGCAAGGCAGCTTCCTTTTCAGTTGAACATATTATAAGCTATATTTACATCCACATAATGCCTATACAAGTACAAAAAACAGCAAATAAGCGCCAGTTTCGTTGCCCGTTCATAAATCATAAAGTATTTCTTTCTGTCTTTCTTTATATATATATATATATATATATATATATATATATATATATATATATATATATATATATATATATATATATATATATACAGTAGTAGATGTATATGAGGTTTTTATGCCAAAGGTTTTAGGTCAGAAAACCCCCACCCCTTCTAAAATAAATATATTCTAACATTTTTTTCACCACCTCAGAGACCCCCTCTCCCTCAAAAAACCACCCTCCTCCAAATTTTTATCTCAGAAAATGATGAAATATTTGAAACCCAAAGGGGATTCTAGACCTGAACACCCACCCCATCTAAAATAAACATATTCTGACATTTTTTTACCACCTCAGAGATCCCCTCTCCCTCAAAAAACAGGAACACCCACCCACCCCCAAGCACATGTTAATGCAGGATATCAAAGCACATGTTAATGCAGGATATCATAACCTACAAAGCACAATAAAATATTATATAAAATGTCCTATTACAAAGAGCCAATTTGTAGCGTCGGATTTAATCTAACAAACAGATCTTTTAAAAGATTTAATTCAGCCTCAAGATATAGTAACATTTTGTCAAAAATATGTTAGAAAAATATTTTCACTTACCTGTTCATAAAATCCTCTAGCAGAAATGGCTACGAAGAAAATTCTGACTGCCTTTTATAACGTTATTCTGGGAAAATCCAAAATAACCTTGATTTCATAACATTTTGGAGTGGGCGTTATTTTAGGAAAATCCATTGCAAATGACCTATCTTTGACCTGATTTCGGCGTTATATTCTAAAAAATCCATTGGAAATTCCCTATCTTTAACCTTTCAGAATGATCACATAATTTAGTTATTATGGAAATTTCGTGTGGGCACTATGACGGCATCAGTAATCATTTGATACATTTAATCTCCAGGGAAACCAAATCTGTATATTGCAATATATTATGACGCTATTGATTTTTATTCACAGCTATACTATTGTAATGGCAAAGAGACAAATATATTGTAAGGAATACAAAGCTTTCTTAGTATCTAAGACTATTCACATGATCGGATATCAAACGAATAGACTGCAATTTATTTTTCATCATAGAAAACCAAAGCATTTTATCATTTTGAAAACATTTTTCTATATATTTTCACAGTAGGGGAAGTAGTATATGAATGGGGATTTGAGACACTTTTATCTGTTTCCATAGATCAAATATTTTAAGTCTTCTATCGTGAAAAAATGATGAACAGGTAAGTGAAAACATTGTTTGAGATTATTTTATTTTATACCCTACCATTACTATACTTTTTTTAATAATCTTTTTCATATCTGCTAACTCTCATTGGCAAAATATCTGTTAACATACTGTCAATAATACGAAACTCTCGTATTAAATCGTCCATATCATATTTTATACCACGCAAATAAGATCGTATCTGATCAAGTAATTTTTTATAGGTGATACTTGCTGTTTTACAAGCATTTTTTTTAGTTGCAATACGAGGCTCAATTTTTTTACACGCTGTTGCAAGAGAAACACCCACGCCGGATATTATTAACAAAAACGGATTTAATGATGCTCCACTTGAAATTGTACCAAAGCTAGTCATTAGCAGTGGTAAATATGATATCACTCGAAGTATTCTGTTATAGTATTTGTAACATTTTTTCACGCATCAAAGTTTTTTATGATAATATCTGTAATATTTTATTAGTGCGTCCACATCTTGTTTGGAATTTTATCTGAAATATGATTAAAATCAACTATAATTTTTTTCATTATATAATATTTGTTTACAGATTTTATACAATATTAAAAACTCTAGTGCCAGTCCCTGGCTTTGATTTATTATAATTAACTTAATCGAGGTGTTTCAGGGACAAATTCCAGACACCACCAGTAAGACGTTGCGGTTAATTTTTTATCAGATGGTGCCAGTAGAAATATTTCCTCGACATCTTTATTTAAAACCAAAGATACAATTCCAGAAAAACTATCGATTGAATGACGCCATAGATATGTGGTAAATATACTAAATTTTGCACCGCTAAATATGGACAGCCTATATACACCAGTAACTTCTACGGTATGTTTGATAGTGTTATTTTGCAGTGTCCATGTTGCTGATCCTGATGCTACTGTGTATACCACATTGATGATCTGCTTCTGAGGAATTTTAATCAGATTCCTTTTTTCAATGATATTAGGAATTCCACTAACAAGAGCGTTTAGTTTTGTGTTAATGTCAACTAGTTTAATATCTACAACCGCTGGATTTCCAAAAAATTCATTAATAGATTTGTTTATATTTCTACGAAAATTTAGAAACGTTTGTACGTGATTGGAAAAATCATTTCTGAATGTGATCATTCCATCGTTGATTGTAGTTATTGCTGTTACCGTCGGAATGTTGCTATCGTCGACGTATTTTTTTGTTGCTGCGTCAAAATCTGATTCTGGTGTTCTGAGATCATTAATACCATTATTATTCATATTGAGAAATGGGCGCATTATACCGCCGCGCACTAACACATACTTAGATTCTTGATCGTCGACGTATATTTTTTGTTGCTGCGTCTGATTCTGTGGCTGGGTCTCCAAGGTATGTAATTTTATTCTTGTTCATGATAATATTATCTGTAACTGTCCCACCTATTTTATCAAGTTTGTTATCATCAACATACTTCAACTGCAAATAACTTACCGCTTGAGTTTGATTTAAATTTGCTGGTGGATACCCGGTCTCTAAATTTATAATTTTTTTCCCTGACATATCTAAGTTACCGCTTAAAGTTCCACCGGCCTTGTCTAACTTGTTGTCGTCAACAGATTTTAGTTGTGCATAACTAACAGCTTGTGTATCAGCAACTATCAGTGGCGGATATGCTGTTTCTAAACCTAGTACTCGTTGATTTGACATAAACAGGTTTCCTGTCATTGTGTCGCCGGATTTTTTTCAGGTAACCTGATAAATCAACCTTACCGTCTGTTATTGTTGTGCTTACAGCCGATGAATCTCCTACTAATGTTCCAAAGTTTGTATAATAGCTCATTATTTATTTATCGTATGACAATTTTTTTTTATATAACATAAAATTGTATAACAATAATGGCAAAATCGTCGATATTAAACTTTGATACAGAGTGGTGGGTGAAACATAAACATGAAAACGAACTTCCAGATTGTCATTATCTTATTGTGGAAGAACTGGATCGGGAAAAACAATCTTGCTTATGAATTTACTTCTAGGAGATAATTTTAACTATGATCGCGTTTATATTTACACAATTAATCCACAACAGGATAAGTACGAGCTACTTAACAATTATAATGACAAACTTCGTGATGATCCTGAGGCTGGTGAAAATTTTTTTTATTATCAAACAACTAGAAGAACTTGTTCCAGTTAATCAACTTGATTCGTCCTAACACAAGATAGTTGTTTTTGATGATATTCCGCTAAACAACGAGGAAATGAATAAAATAAAATCATATTTTTCACTATCACGTAATAAGAAATGTAATTCTATTTATCTCGCCCAAGGTTTTATAATGTTGACAGATTTATTCGGCTAAATACTGGTTGTTTTATATTATTTCCAGGACTGGACAATGTCGACGTTAGAAATATCGCGAACGAACGATGTGGTGATGTAACAAAAGATAAATTTATTGAATTATATCATCAAGCAACGGCAAATAAATATGACTTTTTTTGTTTGATAAATTAACAAATGATACGAGTAAAATGTTTAGCTGTTGTATTGAAAAATATCTACAGTACTTTTTATAGAAAATAGTATATAATTAATGGAAAGACAAGCAAAGTACAGAAAACATATGGAAAATCTAAAACAACTTGTTAAATCTAAAGCTGAACTTGGGCAGATGATCCAACAAGCACGACGTTGTCAAGTGGCTGCAGCAGAAACAACAGCCGCCGCTCTCAAACCAGTTACTGAAGCTTTACTTTGAAAACAACCAGAAACTAAACCATTATCAAAAGAAGAAGTTAAAAAAATACAAGAAAAAGGTTTACTAGGATCAATCAAAGAACAACAAGAAGCGGCTGCTGGAAGAATTACTGAAAGATCTGAAGAAGAAAAAAGAAGATTAGCCGAGGAACTTGCAGCAAATATAGCTAATCCTGTTGCAAGACAAGCTGAAATAGATCGGCTGATAAATAATCCACTGGAACTTCAACAAAGATTAGCAGAAGCAGGAGTAGTTGGACCAATTGAAAGAAGGTTAGAAGAAGAAGAACTTAGAAGAGAGAGAGAGAAAATATAGAAGAAAAAAGAAGATTTGAATATGATTTAGAAAATATAGATAGCAGGATAAGAGATGATGAGTATGATGATTTTAATAAAAAATATGATTACTTTAAGAGTGTGAAAGTACACAATGTTAGAAAAGATGATTTTAAAGCAGACGAAAAAATTGAAGAGCTAGAAAAAATAAAAGAAAAGAGTAAGGAGCATCTCGACAAGGTAGTTTTAGAAAATAGAAATTACTATGATAGCATTAAATTATATCGACATGGCTATTGAAAATATAAAAAGTAACATATACGATCATCACCTTAATAGCTTAGGTACTGTAGCAAAATCAATTGATGAAGGACAAGAAAAATATGTTTTTTAAACCAGCAGGTCCTATGACGATGACTGAAGAAGATTTACAACAATTAGCTGAGAAAGATAATGAAGAATATCGTCATAACTTTAAAAAACAATTAAAATACGAAATAATTATGGCATCAGAATATACTAGTTTTATGAACGAGTATAAACTTTCTGACGTTGATAATATTCATAATTGGGAAAAAGATAAATACGAAGATCTCATTAAAAATTAGATGATGGTTGGTTAGTTGGTTAGTTGAATTTTTACGGCGCACCAGCACTATGAGGCTATTTAGCGCCATACAAAAGGTTATATCTTTCATCATTTAAAAGTGGTAAAAGGTTTCGTATCGACCAGCGATACGAAACCAAACAGTTGAAGGTAAAAAGATAAAATGGTAACTGTTATAAATAAATAAAGTTTCCCGATCAACGGGGAGTGCAAATGATGTATGACAACGAATACAGATGAAAGGTAATAAAATCTAACGACGGTATATATAGCACATAAAACTGTTCAAGGTGATAGCATACAAGCTATAACTTATGATAAATATTTACTTCCTTCAGGAAGTCTATAATATCAGAAACGCTAACTGTATCAAAGAGCTCCCTAATGTCATGCACATTGTAATAATGATTACGCGTAGGTTGGAGGTCGAAACACTCCAACATAAAGTGCTTAACGGTGAATGGTTCATTGCAAGATACGCACTCTGGTGGGTCTTCTCCTTTTAGTATGTAGGAGTGGGTTAAATAAGTATGACCAATTCGAATTCTTGCAATGACTACCTCCTCCCTACGGACGGCTCTGTAGGAAGGAGTCCATTCTCCTAGGGTTGGCTTGATGGCATGAAGTTTGTTATTCACGGCATCATTCCATGATGCCTGCCATTTCTGACGTAAACAGTCTTTGATACTACGTTTTAAAATCAGTATACGGTGTACTAAAATCAGATGGTTCTAGTGATAGGGCCATTTTAGCAGCGCAGTCTGCTTTGTCATTACCTTTAATTCCAATATGGCTGGGTAACCAACAGTATACTATATTGTGGGAAGTACTCAGCTCAGTATGTTTAAGGAGAACATTAGCTAATAATGGATTCTCCAGTTTTTTATTATGTAGTGACTGAAGTACTGATAGTGAATCGGAGAAGATGATGCTATTTAAAATACGCTTGCTTTCAATATATTGCAATGCAAGGTCTATTGCTCTGATTTCGGCTGAAAAAATTGATGTACCATTTGGCAAGCGGACTTTTGTTGTGTGTTTTGCACTAACGAAGGCTGAAGCAGCCTTTTCCTGATCTTTTGATCCATCAGTATATATTCTTGTATAATTTTCAAATTGGGCGATTAGTTCATGGTAAGAGTTGCGGAAGATGGAAGGGTTTGTCTCCGATTTTTTTCCATCGTGTAATGTGAAAAGTACCTTTGGTTGTTGAAGTAGCCAGGGAGGTGTTTCGGAGACGGTCGTTTTCAGAATTTTTGAAAGATCAATTTTGGTACTGTCAAGGCATGGTAATATTCTAATGCAAAAGGTAGGTATGACGTTTGGTTTATTGTCATATAAGGTTTTATATTTGGGTTCAAAAACAGCCGAAAAAGCAGGGGTCAGAGGGTTTGAGCTTAATTTGAGAGCATACTGTGCAGAAAGCATTTCTCTACGTTGTGGTAAAGGTGGTTCGTTCGCTTCAACGAGTAGGCTTTCACACGGGGATGTCTTAAATGCTCCCAGGGCAAGTCTTATTCCCTGATGATGAATTGGGTCTAGCATCTTCAAATAGGACTTCCTAGCTGAACCATAGACAACACAACCATAGTCTAGTTTCGAGCGAATAAATGTTCTGTATAAACTGAGTATGACTTTCCTATCAGCACCCCAGTCGGTGTGCGCTATTACTTTAAGTAAGTCTAGAGACTTCAAGCATTTAGCTTTCAAATTCTTCAGGTGTGGAATAAAGGTCAGTTTTCTGTCGAAGATAATACCTAAGAATTTTGCTTCCTCAACAACTGGAATAGGTGTTCCGTCCAGCGTGAGTTTAGGTCCATCATGATGTCTTCGTAGCTGACAGAAATGCATACATACAGTTTTTGATTTCGAGAATTTGAAACCGTTAGTATTGGCCCAATTTTGAATCTTGTTGATATTTTGCTGTAATTGTCTTTCAATTGTATGCATGTGCTTGGATCGGTAACATATTAAAAAGTCGTCAACATATAGGGAGCAATCCACACCGGGAGTCAGACACTTGGTGATGCTATTAATTTTTATGTTGAAAAGCGTCACCGATAAAATACTGCCCTGGGGCACACCCATCTCTTGATCGTGCATATCAGAGAGGGTGGAGCCCACTCGTACCTTGAATTCCCTGTCTGAGAGGAAGTTTGATATGAACGAGGGCAGTCGGCCTTTTAGACCCAGATCGTGCAGGTCATTTAGTATTCCGTACTTCCACGTTGTGTCATAGGCCTTTTCCAGATCAAAGAAAACCGCTACTAAGTGTTCCTTCTTGATAAAAGCGTCGCGAATAAATGTTTCCAGTCTAACCAGATGATCATTGGTACTACGACCATAACGAAAGCCACTTTGGAAAGGAGATATTAAATTGTTGGTTTCCAAATACCATACAAGCCGAGAATTGATCATTCGTTCCATTGTTTTGCAAACGCAGCTAGTTAATGATATAGGTCTATAGTTGCTAGGATCTGCGCTATCTTTGCCTGGTTTGGGAATTGGTATTACTGTTGCTTCTTTCCAAATTTTTGGTACATTACCAGTAATCCATAAATCATTGAAGATTTCCAGAAGAACTGTTAAGGATGGTTCTGGAAGGTGTTTCAAAACTGGTAATGTATATCGTCAGGCCCAGCAGATGTATAATGGCCTTATTCAAAGATTCTATAAGCTCCGACAATGAAAACGGTTGCTTATAGCTCTCTGAGTTATTCGATGTGAATTTCAACCGTGTTTTTTCTTTATGAGCTTTCAATCTTCGGAAAGCTTCTGAATAATTAGACGATGAGGAATTTTTGGAGAAACAATCAGCAAGTACATTAGCTATTTCTTGTTTGGTATTGAAATTGTTATTATTTAGCTTCAGATGTCGGAATGAATTGTATTTTCCCTTTCCATTTATTTTGCGGATCGTGTCCCAAACTTTCTTTATTGAGGAACGAGAGTTTAAAGTTGAAACATATTTTTTCCATGATGCTCGTTTACTTTCTTTAATTATGCGGCGAGCTTTGGCCCGAACAATACGGTACTGAGTTAAGTTTTCGGGCGTTGGACGATTATTAAATTTTTTCAGTGCTTCTCGGCGTTGTCTAATGGCTTCTTTACATTCTTTAGTGAACCACGGTTTTTGGGTTCTTTTACAATTCGGCGAGGACTTAGGAATGGATTCTTCTGCAATCTCAATTAAGACGGATGTAAATTGTCGAATAGGATCAATATCGTTTAGGACGGTATTCCTGTTAAGTCTAGCTGTACAAAGTGTTTCAAACTTGGTCCAGTCAGCTTTCTTTAAATTCCACTGTGGAATCGTGTCATCAATTGTAACGTTGGTGTTCTTAAGAGAGATTGGAAAGTGATCACTGCTGTGAAGGTCATCAGCGACCTTCCAATTATAATCCAAAAGTAGTGAAGGAGAACAAATTGTCAAGTCGATACATGTGTATGTACCAGTTCCTGGGTGCAAGTACGTCGGAGATTTGGTATTAAATAGACACAAGTCGTGTCTAGTAATAAAATCTTCGACCTTTTTGCCCCTGTCGCTTATGTAATTTGATCCCCATAAAATATTATGGGCATTAAAATCACCGAGTAAAACAAATGGTGCAGGAAGTTGTTGAACAAGCGTGTCTAATTGGTTTGGTAATAAGTTGGTGTTTGGTGGTATATAAATAGAACAAAATGTAATCACTCGATGTAGAGTGACACTCACAGCAATGGCTTGCAAATTTGTGTTTAAAGGGATGACGCTATGTGGGGCTGTATTGTTCACAGCAATAGAAACCCCTCCCGAGGCCCTGTCAACGTTCTGTAAGTAGGTGTTAAACAGGGAGTAGTTTTTAAGTGTGATGTTGTCCCTATCTTTTAAAAAGGTTTCCTGAAGGCATGGTATTGCAGGATCATATTCGTTTAAAAGCAGGAGAATATCATTGTAATTGGCTTTAAGTCCTCGACAATTCCATTGTATGATCGTGTTCTTCATTATAAGTTTAGATTGGAGATTTTGGAGCTAGGTTGGACTTTTCGCGGAGAGAATCTATATGGTTATTTCTACGGAGGAAGTACGGGGATGATTTTTTTGTTAGGTCTGGAACTACTTTGAGAACATGGAGCAGTATCTTCTGCATCCATGCTCTCAATGTCCCCAAACCTGTTATAGAGTTTGATGGGGTCTTCTGACCCCTTTTGCTGCCTATTTCCTTGTGATCTGTTTTTGTTCTTTTGGTGATTTCTGTTGTTGAGTATTATTGAATGTTGTTTGGGTAGATGCCGTGGTTCTTTGTGCTTGGTAATGGGGGGTGTTAGTGCTTGATGTTGACTCGGGTGCATCTGTCTGCCTTTGAACGTCCTTCGTTGCCTTGGGATTGTTCTTCACTACAGTGGAGAAGGATGGGCCAGGAAGAGATATTTTTGCCTGTACAAGCTTTCTGGCCTCTGGATAGGGAATGTTGGATGTGTATTTAACCCTCTGTATTTCCTTCTCCTGTTTCCAGGTATCACAATCCTTGGAATTGGCGTGGTGCTGTTTCCACAGTTGACACAATGCGGAGTGGCTCTACACTCAGATTCCTGGCGAGAGTGATCTCCGCATCGGCCACATATTTGGCTTCTTGAGCAGCGGTCTTCATGATGACCATATTTCTGACACTTATAACATCGAAGTGGATTTGGTATGTACACATCAACCTTCACTTGCAGAAAGCCAGCTTTGACCACTCTGGGTACTGTTGGCTTGTTGAAGGTGAGTATAATGGTGTTGGTGTCCTGCAGGTTGTTGTTACGTTTAATACGTATTCTACGGACTGCAGTGACACCTTCGTTTTTCATCCCTTCAATGATATCCGTGTCGCTGACTCCAGCCAAGTCACGACAGCGAATGACGCTTTTGGACGAATTGAGTGTTGTGTGGGCGAACGAGGTCACTGGAATATCGAAAAATGTTGTCATTTTCTTGAGATTTTCTGTTTGACCTCGTCGCTCACACTCGACAAGTAGGCAGCCCGATTTTAACTTTTTAGCACCTTTTGGTGTTCCAATCAGTCCCATAATTGTTTTCTCGATCACAAACGGAGAGAGTACATTAAGCGGTTTTGTGGCATCTTTAGACTGTATAACCATGAAGCGTGGAAATGAATCCACACCACATGGTTCGTCATCTGAGTCAGATAAAGTTTTGGTACGCTTGAGTTGATTTTTTTTGGAAATATCCATGTTGTTGGATTTAAAATTCAGCACCCGTGCTCCCCGCCCACCAAGGAGCCCAACAAGGGGACACTTTTCAAGTGTCGGGGATACACAGATGTTATACTCAGTAGGTAAATTCACCTCCTGATTCATCCCGTAAGACATACTCAGTCGGTAAAATTACCTCCCAATTGACCCGTTGAGCCACCGCCTTCTAGGCAGTCTTCTAAGACTTGGAAAAGGGAAAGTTAAAGGGATAGAATGTAGGGGCAACGGTGGTATCAAGAGAGATACAACGAGAAAGATAAAGAAAGTGAGCGAGTAGATAAAGACCTCCTAGGGCTCGGCGTGACCAGCCGATTTGTCGAGACCGGGCCCATCCCGACCACCCGTCTAGAAGAAGTAGAGGCCAAAGTAGTGTATTGCATCGGAAAGCCTCTGCTCAACTACCAGGATCCTTTCCTCCTCCGACACGGGTCGCAACCCACGGCAAACAGGTTGCCTCTACTTAGTCGCCTCTTACGACACGTAGCGAGGCACGGCGGGCCAATTCTACAACCCCGGACCCGCAGGGGGAAAAATTAGATGATATCATAGAAAAAAATGCAGGAGCTTACAACGAAATTGACACAGTTGAAATAAAAGATGTTGAAAGACTTCATGAAAAAGCTAGAAATGCTGCTATTGCTAGTGCTTTTAGAAATGCTCAAAAAAAATTTAGAAATAAAAAAGAAGCTGAAAAAGCAAAATACAAATGTGAAAAAGTATTTAAATATTATAATAATGAGCGATCAAAGAAAATTGAAAAAGAAAAATCAGGAAAAGGAGTTAGAATATTTTCATCAGTTACTGAAACGATTGGCAGATAAATGTTACTGATATCATCAAAAGAAGCTGGAAATGTTGGTGCTGAAATTGACAATGAAATTATTGACATACTTGATAATTTGAGATCGGAAAATTTATTAACATCTGACGAATACGAAACTTTACATCGCGACTTAATCGCGGTGAATTAATTTATAAAAATATAATAATAAATGTCAGCAACATTATTACTAGATTCTAGCCAATCTGATAAAGATAGCGCAAATTTTTCAGTAAAGTATATTCCGCCAAAAGAACTAGATCGTGAAAAACAATATGAAATTGGACTAATTTTCTGCACTTGTTGGAATTCTATAACTAATGTAAAAACTGGAGTAAATGATGAATTTGCATTTACTATTCCTATACGTACTCCACCATTTGTCACGTGGAAAACAATTAAAATTCCACAAGGAGCTTATAATATTGATGATCTTAATAAAACGATAAAAGAACTTATAACAAAAAATAAAGGTGTAGCTGATAGTTTTAAGCTTACACCAAATTATAATACGTTACGCGCTAGAATGACATTGAAAGATATAACAATTACTCTTGTATCGCAAACAAGTATCGCACCACTAATAGTATTTTATAATTATGTATATCCTGCTCTTGATCGTGATAATCCCTTAACATGTGACGGCCAACTGCCAGTGAATATAACTGATGTAAAAGCAATACTAATAAATTGCTCTATTGCATCTGGATCTTATTCAGCTAAAGGTAGTAAAGGACAAACGATATATAGTTTTTCACCAGACGTTCCACCTGGTTCTCTCATGCAAATTAGTCCACGTCAGGTTATTTATTATCCGTTAAATGTTGAAAATCAAATAACAGAAGTAAATATGCAATTGACAGATCAGTCTGGACGACAACTGTATTTTAACAATGAAATTATTACTTATTATTTAACTTACGCGAACAGTAGTTGGTTGGTTGGTTGGTTAGTTGAATTTTTACGGCGCACCAGCACTATGAGGCTATTTAGCGCCATACAAAAGGTTATATCTTTCATCATTTAAAAGTGGTAAAAGGTTTCGTATCGACCAGCGATACGAAACCAAACAGTTGAAGGTAAAACGATAAAATGGTAACGGTGATAAATAAATAAAGTTTCCCGATCAACGGGGAGTGCAAATGATGTATGACAACGAAAACAGATGAAAGGTAATTTAAATCTAACGACGGTATATATAGCACATAAAACTGTTCAAGGTGGTAGCATACAAGCTATAGCTTATGATAAATATTTACTTCCTTCAGGAAGTCTATAATATAAGAAACGCTAACTGTATCAAAGAGTTCCCTAATGTCATGCACATTGTAATAATGATTACGCGTAGGTTGGAGGTCGAAACACTCCAACATAAAGTGCTTAACGGTGAATGGTTCATTGCAAGATACGCACTCTGGTGGGTCTTCTCCGTTTTGTATGTAGGAGTGGGTTAAATAAGTATGACCAATTCGAATTCTTGCAATGACTACCTCCTCCCTACGGACGGCTCTGTAGGAAGGAATCCTTTCTCCTAGGGTTGGCTTGATGGCATGAAGTTTGTTATTCACGGCATCATTCCATGATGCCTGTCATTTCTGACGTAAACAGTCTTTGATACTACGTTTAAAATCAGTATACGGTGTTTTAAAATCAGATGGTTCTAGTGATAGGGCCATTTTAGCAGCGCGGTCTGCTTTGTCATTACCTTTAATTCCAATATGGCTGGGTAACCAACAGTATACTATATTGTGGGAAGTACTCAGCTCAGTATGTTTGAGGAAAATATTGGCTAATAATGGATTCTCCAGTTTTCTATTATGTAGTGACTGAAGTACTGATAGTGAATCGGAGAAAATGATGCTGTTTAAAATACGCTTGCTTTCAATATATTGCAATGCAAGGTCTATTGCTCTGATTTCGGCTGAGAAAATTGATGTACCTTTTGGCAAGCGAACTTTTGTTGTGTGTTTTCCACTAACGAAGGCTGCAGCAGCCTTTTCCTCATCATTTGATCCATCAGTATATATTCTTGTATAATTTTCAAATTGGGTGAGGAGTTCATGGTAAGAGTTGTGGAAGATGGAAGGGTTTGTCTCCGACTTTGTTCCATCATGTAACGTGAAAAGTACTTTTGGTTGTTGAAGTAGCCAGGGAAGTGTTTTGGAGACGGACGTTTTCAGAATTTTTGAAAGATCAATTTTGGTACTGTCAAGGGATGGTGATATTCTAATGCCAAAGGTAGGTATGACGTTTGGTTTATTGTCATATAAGGTTTTATATTTGGGTTCAAAAACAGCCGAAAAAGCAGGGTTCAGAGGGTTTGATCTTAATTTGACAGCATACTGTGCGGAAAGTATTTCTCCACGTTGTGATAAAGGTGCTTCGTTCGCTTCAACGAGTAGGCTTTCACACGGGGATGTCTTAAATGCTCCCAGAGCAAGTCTTATTCCCTGATGATGAATTGGGTCAAGAATCTTCAAATAGGACTTCCTAGCTAAACCATAGACAACGCAACCATAGTCTAGTTTCGAGCGAATAAATGTTCTGTATAAACTGAGTAGGACTTTCCTATCAGCACCCCAGTCAGTGTGCGCTACTACTTTAAGTAAATCTAGAGATTTCAAGCATTTAGCTTTCAAATTCTTCAGGTGTGGAATAAAAGTCAGTTTTCTGTCGAAGATACCTAAAAATTTTGCTTCCTCAACAACTGGAATAGGTATTCCGTCCAGCGTGAGTTTAGGTCCATCGTGATGTCTTCGTAACTGACAGAAATGCATACATACAGTTTTTGATTTCGAGAATTTGAAACCGTTAGTATTGACCCAATTTTGAATCTTGTTGATATTTTGCTGTAATTGTCTTTCAATTGTATGCATGTGCTTGGATCGGTAACATATTAAAAAGTCATCAACATATAGGGAGCAATCCACACCGGGAGTCAGACACTTGGTGATGTTATTAATTTTGATGTTGAAAAGCATTACTGATAAAATACTGCCCTGGGGCACACCCATCTCTTGATCGTGCATATCACAGAAGGTGGAGCCCACTCGTACCTTGAATTCCCTGTCTGAGAGGAAGTTTGATATGAACGATGGCAGTCGGCCTTTTAGACCCAGATCGTGCAGGTCATTTAGTATTCCGTACTTCCACGTTGTGTCATAGGCCTTTTCCAAATCAAAGAAAACCGCTACTAAGTGTTCTTTCTTGATGAAAGCGTCGCGAATAAATGTTTCCAGTCTAACCAGATGATCATTGGTACTACGACCATAACGAAAGTCACTTTGGAAAGGAGATATTAAATTTTTGGTTTCCAAATACCACACAAGCCGAGAATTGATCATTCGTTCCATTGTTTTGCATACGCAGCTAGTTAATGATATAGGTTTATAGTTGGTAGGATCTGCTCTATCTTTGCCTGGTTTGGGGATTGGTATTACTGTTGCTTCTTTCCAAATTTTTGGTACATTACCAGTAATCCATAAATCATTGAAGATTTCCAGAAGAACTGTTAAGGATGGTTCTGGAAGGTGTTTCAAAAACTGGTAATGTATATCGTCAGGCCCAGCGGATGTATCTTGGGCCTTATTCAAAGATTCCATAAGCTCTGACAATGAAAACGGTTGGTTATAACTCTCTGAGTTATTCGATGTGAATTTCAACCGTGTTATTTTCTTTTAGAGCTTTTAATCTTCGGAAAGCTTCTGAATATTTGGACGATGAGGAATTTTTGGAGAAACAATCAGCAAGTACATTAGCTATTTTATGTTTGGTATTGAAATTGTTGTTATTTATCTTTACATGTCGGAATGAATTGTATTTTCCCTTTCCATTTATTTTGCGGATCGTGTCCCAAACTTTCTTTATTGAGGAACGAGAGTTTAAAGTTGAAACATATTTTTTCCATGATGCTCGTTTACTTTCTTTAATTATGCGGCGAGCTTTGGCCCGAAAAAAACGGTACTGAGTTAAGTTTTCGGGCGTTGGACGATTATTCAATTTTTTCAGTGCTTCTTGGCGTTGTCTAATAGCTTCTTTACATTGTTTAGTGAACCACGGTTTTAGGGTTCTTTTACAGTTCGGCGAGGACTTGGGAATAGATTCTTCTGCAATCTCAATTAAGACGGATGTAAATTGTCGAATAGGATCAATATCGTTTAGGACGGTATTCCTGTTAAGTCTAGCTGTACAAAGTGTTTCAAACTTGGCCCAGTCAGCTTCTTTAAATTCCACTTTGGAATCGTGTCATCAATTGAAACGTTGGTGTTCTTAAGAGAGATTGGAAAGTGATCACTGCTGTGAAGGTCATCAGCGACCTTCCAATTATAATCCAAAAGTAGTGAAGGAGAACAAATTGTCAAGTCGATACATGTGTATGTACCAGTTCCTGGTTGCAAGTACGTCGGAGATTTGGTATTAAATAGACACAAGTTGTGTCTAGTAATAAAATCTTCGACCATTCTGCCCCTGTCGCTTATGTAATTTGATCCCCATAAAATATTATGGGCATTAAAATCACCGAGTAAAACAAATGGTGCAGGAAGTTGTTGAACAAGCG
>JAECUM010014835.1:0-42669 GCA_016617855.1 Megalonaias nervosa | reverse complement strand
ACCTCTACTATTCACCAAGCTTGGTCCAATCTCACTATGCACAAGCTACATCATTTCACCCAAATACTGGAGTCCAACACTGACCCTACACTAATGGGATGAGATACAAGTAACTTCTAATGATAACAGTTGTTCACAAAGGTTAATTTCAACAAATAATTCTGTTTAGGAAATCTCTTAAATCATGGCTGTTTAAGAGCTATACACTGAGAACAACGTACACGCATAATCCAATTTAACTAGACAAGTAGGTATAGCCTAGTACAAGACAGGTTAAAGTGGATAATGCATGCACCAAAGCTCAATATGGCTTGTATTGTTCAGTAAAATTTTCAAGCTCTGCACATCAACATTTCTTTATATCAACAAATGTCATAATGTGAGCCACTAAACTGATCAGCTGACCTTTTGGCATGAAATATGGACCAATCAGCTGACCTTTTGGAATGAAATATTGGATTCTGTTTCTGTTACTGTCAATGAACCACTTCCCGTGAAGACATATTCGTGTCACTAACATTCAGTGTGTGCATCATAGATGTAAAAAGTTCGCTTGGATATAGCTCATTACTTAAGGATGAACAGTGGAAAAAACCACTGTCACAAATACAAAAGATGAAAAGAATGAGAGAACATTCACATTGTATATGCTATATTCACAATGGAATGACGAACCATGCAGGTAGTGGCTGCTTTTGAATCTATGGATTCTGCTGCTCATAATTACAAGTTAATTTTGTGGAATAATAACTGTGATTAGATTCTTCCAGGTGTCTTATTCTTACTCATGCACATAGGTACAGAATCTATCCTTGTAACTTAGCTATTTACAGCTGTATATTGTGTACAATTTATGACCGGATGATTTAATCTATATGCAGAGTCCTTTTACTTAAGTTGGTGTTAGTATTTATTTTTTCATGCTTGAAATTTCCAGATTGTAATTTTCAAATAGATTCTAAAAGTTGTTGGGTTTTTTTTAAAAAATTAATATACTAAAACATACCCAAGTCATTGTTTCTCGTCACTGACTACTGAAAGCATCCACCACTCTCTCACTTTCTCTCAATGTATGCTTCTGAATTAGTTATTACATGTATGCTTTTGAATTAGTTATTACATGTACAAGGATGGTGTCAGGATTAAGGTCTTTGCTTTCATTAATGACAGCCACAGGCCAGATTTGCGGGCCATTGGAAAAATTCTCCAGCTGGCCCCAATGAATTACAATAAAAGATTTGTTCCCTTTGGAGGTGAGAACCCTTATGGTTGTGGGCCCCAAGAATTCTGTCCTAGTTGTTCTACCCTATCTGTGGCCTTGATTACTGAAGTGTGTTTATGATGCATTACAGTATTTACAGCTTTGGTATTCATCTAGACTCCCCCTTCCCTTCTCATCTGTATTTAGTGTTGCTGACCTTGCAGAGGTAACAGTACACTTGCACTGTATAAAATAACTGATGGGTGGAGTTTAGCTGTAACCTGCAACAGTGCACATTTTAAACCCTGCATCCTAAGTTTCTCCAAATTAAGTGATTTAATGTCCAAATTAAGCGATTTAATGTGATCGATTTCTCTCTTTCTCTCAACAAGTCATTCTTCTTTGAAACTGAACTACTGTAGTTTAATAAACTGCCTTATCAGATTACACAGCCATGAGTCCCTGTGTCTAAATGACGTCTATTAAAATATGATCACATATGATCAAGTTTTATTATGTACTGCAGTCATGTAACATAGAGTAAATATATAATGTACAAACATGCTTCTGGTTTTTTTAATGTTCTGTCCTGAATTTTAAATGTAAAGTGTTCTTTATCAGGTTGTTTTTTAAAATGTAAATTTGGCATAAACTGGTCTACTGTGATACAAAGAAGAGATATGTCAGAACACTGCATGAAGCATTCTTGTTCTAGGATGTCTAACAGATTTTTTCTAGGATGTCTAAATCAAGTACAGATCTGTCCCAGGATGTCTAACATCTTTTCTAGGCTGTCTAAATCAAGTACAGATCTGTTCTAGGATGTCTAAATCATCAAATACAGATTTGTCTGAGAATGTCTAACAGATTTTTTCTAGGGTTCTAACTATCAAGTACAGCTCTGTCCAAGGATGTCTAACAGATCTTTCCTAGGATGTTTAAGCATCAATTACAGATCTGTCCTAGGATGTCTAACAGATCTGTTCTAGGATGACAAAGCATCAATTATAGATCTGTCCTAGGATGTCTAACAGATCTGTTCTAGGATGACAAAGCATCAATTATAGATCTGTCCTAGGATGTCTAACAGATCTGTTCTAGGATGACAAAGCATCAATTATAGATCTGTCCTAGGATGTCTAACAGATCTGTTCTAGGATGACAAAGCATCAATTATAGATCTGTTAGAAAACTAGACATACATTGATCTACTGCTAACATTTGTCAGGCAAAGCTGCTCATGCAGTGTTTATTTCAGAAATGGAAAAAGTGAGGCCCAATTACTCCTACTAGGTCTAAAAGTTTTCAGAAGACAGATATTTTAGCAGTCAAGGAGACTGCAGCCAGCTGCAGCGATTTTGCTCAAAAGTGACTGATTCAATTACTGCTGGAAAAGTGAATATTTATTACAGAAATTAATAAATCAACAAGCCAAACCCCATGATCATGATCAGCATCACCTGCTGTGAGCTTTCAATACTGGCTTTTGAATTTCTCGTGTATCCATTCCCTTCTAAATTTATTTTGGATATTTATGTCTACATTTTTTCCTCCCTGTATGCTACTTTAGAAATAAATGCAGCAATGTTTTTTCTAAGATTTCATCTTCTCTTTACATTTTCTATCGATGCCCAAGCCTATCAAAATCAGCAGGACATACCTGTCAATCTATGAAATTCATCTTCTTTTGCTTTTTGGCAATGAGTGCACTCTATTCAATAAGCCTGGAGTGCATTTGATTCAGTCATGCATACTCAACTGTAATGATCTTTTATTTTTGTTTTCTTTGGTCTTTGTATGCGCCTGTAGGGTGACACAAAGGGAAATTTCTTCTGGTACAGATTAAATAATAATAATGATAATAATAAAATAATAATAATAATAATAATAAAGTCTTTATTTTATTAAATACAGCTGGGAAACAAACATAATACAAATAATGGATTGGTTTACACAACTGCAGCTTAAAAAACACTCTTTCATACAGCACAACTCACATTTATTTTCAGAACCCCAAACATCACGGTGGGGGATTTAATCCCCTCCACTTTCAGTTTGCAATAACATCTGCAAAGGAGCAATAAAATACTAACAAATCACAACTGCACCTCGGCCAACATGACACATCTCTACCACGGAGCAGATGATCAGCATTACTGATTGACATCTGAACAGCCAATCAGTGAAGACCACCCATGTAAAGACTGAGACATCATGGGTGATTAACAATCAAATACCATTTCAACAATCAGTGATCTTTTATTTCTATCATATATATCAACAATAGAAATTAATTTTAGAAGTCTTGTATATTTTGTACATTTAGAAAACTGTTCTGCTGACTTCACAAGAGGTCCACCTTGTTCAGCTTCTCTTAAATAGTGTAAATTTATTCTACTGTTTAAACATGAAAAATAATCCTCTGAGATATGAACAATTAAATTCCAGATAGCAGCAGCTTCCATTTAAAAGCACACAATAAAAAACCCCACTGAATATACACCTGAATGTGAACCATGTGTATACTCCTTAAGCAGTTATGGCCCAGTAACAAGATTGAACATACATGTACACAACTATCAACTAATTCAATTCTGAATGCGCATGTACTGTGAGGGTCTGGAAATTTAATTTTATTGGGCTAAATTATTATTTACGATTGTGGTATTTTTTTTGTTGTTTCATTCATCACAAAACAAGATTGTTTCAAGTAAAGCAAGGAATGGTGTATTGTCAAATCAGAGTAAGACAATAGTTTTCAAGCATTTACCCCCCTCCCCATCTGTTTAGAGACTTAAATGGTCGCTCCCTGATAAAGGCATGGCTTCAGCTGATGTTCAGCAGAAATCAAGGCCGTAACCATTGTAAACACTGTTATAAAATGTCTGCACAGAAGACGTCAATTTCAGCTTTGGAAAGGTGCATTTCTATCACACAAAAGACTTGGTGTGTTGCACTTTATACATGTAGCTCAAATTATGCTCCAGTCATTAACAGAAATTTTACAAAATGACATTTGAATAGTAAATGAGTGATGACCACCTGTATGGTAGTCATGATCTTCAAACCCATCATACATTCCTGGACACTATCAATTTTGTTGCCATGGATAATTATGATGGCTCATTACTGAAGTCTTTCCACTTTTAACAAATTTGTTTTTAACGCACTACACCATATGATGTTGCAGTAGTCTATAGAACAAGTCACATGGGCCATGTAGGCATTCAACACAGACTATTTCAGTAATGAGTATCATTTTTTAGAATTTGTTCTACATACCTTGAAGTGGCAACTATTCACTTCATTTGGCTTCGTATACATCCATATTTCCTTGGAAAGTCATTATTTAGACACCCCGAGAGGTGCATACGGCAAAATCAATGTTAAAGTATGTAGACATTTTTTGACGAAATGAACCTAAAGGTGTGATCCAGTACAACCCTGATTGAATGTCATGTGCTGTGATGTCACAATGAAAGCTACACATATTGATAAACAAATTTGTACAGCCTCGACTGTGACGATTCCACTTGACGTGCTCTTATTTTTAGCCAAGTTTAATACATGGCCACCATTGTAAAAGTTCATAGCGGTAGATATTTTTCATCTGGAAGTTTCTTGGTGATAGTTCAGGTGCAGAGCATTCAGTAATCAAGATTGAATAGACTTTGGTTAAAGAAAATTAGTGTTAAATTTTAAAAGAACAATTTATATTTATTTAAAATCAGCAAATTTGCATACATGACCTATGTGACTTGTACTATAGATGATGTTGAATACAACTTCTGTACAATAATATCCTGTAGGTTAAGGTTAGAAATTCTTTAATGTTATATACTAACCATATATTTTTATCATTTTGGTAAGATTACTGCTATGCTCTGACCATAAGATACTATTAACTTGAAGTTTATCTTGCGTAACATGTTTCAGTCCACATCATTAAAATGGATATGAAGAATCTTTAATTCTGTTACGTCTTTTATGAGTGGTTATCAGCATCAACTTGGTTTTGTCTAAATTAATGACCATTCCACTATGTTTACACCATTCAGAGAGTTTACCCATTCCATCATGTTTACACCATTCAGAGAGTTTACCCATTCCATCATGTTTACACCATTCAGAGAGTTTGACCATTCCATCATGTTTACACCATTCAGAGAGTTTGACCATTCCATCATGTTTACACCATTCAGAGAGTTTTACAAGAGCATCATGTAAGTTTCTTTTGACAGTATTTTTAGATGAATGAATATCATATAAGGTGGTGTCATCAAGACTGAGATCAGTTAATGTATAACTAAGGGACATTCACATGTGGGTACAATTTAGACAGAAAAGCAGCACAATTTGGTCCATAAAGATGATGCACCTATTATACATGTATAGTTCTAACATCAGACAAACAACAAGTAAAAAACAAAGCATTTATGATTTTCACCATTATTTTCTCTGTTGAAAGTGTCTGAAGAACATTCCATTTTCATGTTTGAATATCACATGGGTTGAATTCAGTATTCTTTAATGTTATGAAATGAATATAACAAATACCTGTCAAAGGACAGACATGACTTGAACACTTTGTTTATCCAGATTTTGAATGAAAATAACATATACATGTACTTGTCACTGCAACAGACATGACTTGAACACATAATTTCTCCAGATTTTGAATGAAAATAACATGTACCTGTCACTGGGACAGACACAACTTGAAAACTTTATTTCTCCAAATTTTGAATGATGGATTATGATACTTATTATATGTGGGAGATCTGAGGGTCAGTCAGTACAGCATTTTGCCATTTGAAAGAGAAATAAAGATCCCACCCCAACCCTCTTCTCACATTGTGTATGCACCTCTACCTTCTTGATCAGCAAATTATCTTTATAAACACTATAAAATCATTTTCATTCCCAATTTAAAATGGTTTAATTGGTTTTAAAACTTTAATCACACAATTAATTAAATGCAAACCACATTCTAATTAGATTAACTTAAGCTGCAGATCACATTTCACAACAGTTATTGGAAGGACTAATGCCTTAGTACAGCCATGTCGAGTGAAAAATGTTAACTTTCCCACCTGGCAAATCATAAAAGCTGCAAAGCACAACTATTCCTAATGCCTTTTGCAAACAACCACTCTTCATTAAATATCTAATTTGTTTCAGATGACAATGTATACAGGTGTCCATGGACTTTTGATCCTTAAAGTTAGTAATTTTAATCCATGAAGAATTAATGCACCAATAAACATTTACAACATTCCAAGGTTGCAATGTTTACCAAAATTTCTAAATGTTTATATGGTTTACAAGGGCCAAAACAATGCCATTAATCAAAACAATTAGAAATTATGCCTTTTCCCCAATCTACCCATTGGACTTACCAAACTGCTGAGTCTTTCCCTCATCTACCCATCAGACTTACTTAACAGCTGACAGCATCAGATTCACTGAACAGCTGACAGCCTTTCCCCAATCTACCCATTAGACTTGCTGAATAGCTGACAGCCTTTTCCCCAATCTACCCATTAGATTTACTGAACTGCTGAGTCTTTCCCTCATCTACCCATCAGACTTACTGAACAGCTGACAGCCTTTCCTCCAATCTACCCATCAGACTTACTGAACAGCTGACAGCCTTTCCTCCAATCTACCCATCAGACTTACTGAACAGCTGACAGCCTTTCCTCCAATCTACCCATCAGACTTACTGAACAGCTGACAGCCTTTCCTCCAATCTACCCATCAGACTTACTGAACAGCTGACAGCCTTTCCTCCAATCTACCCATCAGACTTACTGAACAGCTGACAGCCTTTCCTCCAATCTACCCATCAGACTTACTGAACAGCTGACAGCCTTTCCTCCAATCTACCCATCAGACTTACTGAACAGCTGACAGCCTTTCCTCCAATCTACCCATCAGACTTACTGAACAGCTGACAGCCTTTCCTCCAATTTACCCATCAGACTTACTGAACAGCTGACAGCTATTATTTAATGTACCGGACATATCTTGCTCATCTTGCAATTACTGCATTTGCTGTATGTCTTTAACATTATTATGACATGATTAAGTTGATATGGCATGTCTTAACTGAATATATAAATGACAATTTCAGTAAACATTCCTTGGATCATCACATCACACTTTCTACTTTTATATCTATGTACATAATGATTTGGATTTGGATTTTTTTTAAAACATAGCTTTAACAATTTTTTAGTCATATCGCCACGATTTCTGCAGTGTGGCAGTTTTATAGCGATGTCTAGCACTGGGGCATCATGCCGCAGACATGTATAATCATGTCCCGCCCAGGCCGACCAGTCTCAACACTAACCTCTTAATGCTGAGCACCTAGCGAGGCAGCTGTTAGTACCATTTTTAGAAGTCTTCGGTATGACTTGGCCAAGGTTTGAACGCGCTACCTCCTGCATCCGAGGTGGACGCTCTAACCACTAGGCCACTGGACCGATTATATGTACATAATGAAATAAAATCAATAATACAACAGGACATACTGCCTGGACATGCACATCAGGATGCTTTGGGACATACTGCTGGGACATGCACATGGAGATGCTTTGGGTCATACTGCCTGGACATGTACAGGGGGATGCTTTGGGATATACTGCCTGGACATGTACAGGGGGATGCTTTGTGATATACTGCCTGGGACATGCACATGGAGATGCTTTGGGATATACTGCCTGGACATGTACAGGGGGATGCTTTCGGACATACTACCTAAGCATGCACATTGGGATGCTTTGGGTCATACTGCCTGGACATGCACATTGGGATGCTTTGGGTCATACTGCCTGGACATGCACATTGGGATGCTTTGGGTCAAACTGCCTGGACATGCACATTGGGATTTTTTGGAATGATCCACAGTGATCAAGTAACTATGCAGTGGCTTACAAACTTGAAATGGAATTTCTTTAAAATAAAATGTAACTAATCAAAGGTTCTATTAACACACATTTCAGTCAAAGGTAAATAATGTTGGAAGAAATTTTGTCAACATTATCAGTAAATTAACCTGATAAATAATCTTGTGTAGTGTGCATTCAATAAATTCTCAACAACTGCTCTTTTCCTTGTGATACAACATGTGAAAATCATACGTATCTGAAGAAAATAATTAACAAAACAATCCCACTAAACAATTACATTAAGCAGTGATGTGGAAATATATAATCTAATTGGAAGTGGTAGTTCCCATGTCAGTGAAAGCCACATGCATGTTTGTTTACATGTCTACCAAATGTTTACAGGCAGTAAATGAATACCATTTACACATGGACATTGCAGTTTTCACTGTTCCAATTATGACGGTTTGAAACTTTCAAGAACAATATGCCTAAATTTGGGAAAACATAAAGATAAAGATGAAAACTCCTGCACATCTGATAATGTAACATGCAAAATGTAACAACTATCTGATACATATACCAGAAATATGCCAAATGTAACAGCAACCTGATATATGTAACATGCAAAATGTAACAACTGATACATGTAACATGCAAAATATAACAATTGATACATTTAACATGCAAAATGTAACAACTATCTGATACATATACCAGAAACATGCCAAATGTAACAGCAACCTGATATATGTAACATGCAAAATGTAACAACTGATACATGTAACATGCAAAATATAACAACTATCTGATACATTTAACATGCAAAATGTAACAACTATATGGGAGCAGTTTTCACTAAGTTGTTACAGATATCTGTACAATATCTTAATTTATAACATAGTTTTATTTAAGTTATTTTGGGTTTACGACATTTATATTTTAATTAATTAGCAATGGCTTGTGATATAGTAAAAGTACATGTACAATATTGATAAATTTCATTCAAGATTGACTACCAAAAGTCAACAACTATTTTACACTATGCATTAGTTTGATAGGTCACAAAAACATCACATGATTCTAGGAGTATGTTTGTCCTGTAACAATATCATGAACATCCTAGTTGATATCTGGCTCAATAATTTGATGTCAGATTATGACTTTTAACAAGTTATTTCACAATAATACAATTTAGATGTTCAAGAACTTTTTCTGTGATTCAGATTGTGTTGATTTGGTGCACACATAGAGGCTATATCAGAAAATGCAAGCAACCATGTTATTATTCTATTTATATGCGAGTTTTGTAAGAGAGAAAGGAAATCACAATTTATTTACAATTTGTTTACTGGATTAGCAGAGTGGAAAACATTTATTTTAAAACAGACAGTACCTTGCGGATTATGTGAAATTATTCAAGGACTTGAAAATTTAAATAATTCTGTTGGATTGTGTCAAACTTTCAAAGATTTTAGTGATATTCCACTTTCATGCAATTTACTCTGAAGCAAAACATTTTGGATTATTAGAACCATGTTTTGTCAGTGGTGCTAGCATAGCACATAAACACATCAGAACCTTCATTCGGAATACCCTCGGATAGTTTCCAGATTAATGTAAACTGATAGCACAATTTAGGATATTCTAGGAATTCACACACTGTAAGTTATTTTTAATTCCTTCACTTTGTTTGATTTTATATTTTAGGAAAATAAATTTATATTTCGGAAAATTGAATGCTTGTTCGATTTTATCTTGTCTTGTTACTAAATTTTTCAGTTGCAATATACAAGCAGTCCTAGAACTAGTAGACACATTTGCTGTCTATGTAAGCACAAACTACTGGTACATGCACAGTTTACAAGTCAGACTTTGTATTTCTCACTTGTGTGGTAAATGAATTCTCCAATATTTTATATTAGCTGATTCTACATTCAACTTACAAATGTAGGTATATTACAGTGCTACTACTGATGTTACCATCACTACTGTGTAGCTGAATTTGCCAGTTTGGAGTGAGGCTGGTGGCCTCAAAAGAATCTGGTAAAAACAAGGATATATTTACCCTTACTGTAGGAATGTCCACTAATCTAAATTGATATCCGCTTGGGCCACTTTCTGTGCCACGATTATGGGCATCACAGAATATATGCCTTCACTCTGATGTGCCAAAGAGCAAAGACTTAAGGAGATGGTAGTAGGTGTTTGCCAAAACATCCTCCAGTCATGTTTAAGTTAGAAAGACCTGTGCTCAAACTATATGAACTTGAATCTGCATGAATGAAACATCCCTGTCAATAAGTACTGATATGCTCTGTACAATGCTATGCACTCCACCTAGAAACAGTGGATACTGAAATATCAAGAGCCCTGTTCCTACCATTTCTTCTCCCTTTTGAAGCAACCAAACAGAATCATAAAGCCCAAACTGGGCACACAAGTAAATCCTGATAATCCATAGCACATACAATTGACACTGCAGATCTCAATAGGAAGTGGAGCTGCTGACAAAAGCTGGCTTTTGCTACAGAAACCAGAATGGCATAGAAGAGACATCGATTCATAATTGCCACTGAACCATAAACAACCCTGTTCTAGAGACAAAGCTTGAAGCCTGGTCCTCAGTCTCAGGAAAGCAACAAAACAGTCTCAAGAAACTGATCATTGCCTCTCTTCTAAATGAAAAAGAAGAAAAATTGCCACTGTGCTCATGGAGGGACAGCTAGGATTAACATGATTCCTACTACAACAATCACAAAAGATTCTCCACTTGGCATCATTGACCTTGGACATGCAGAGTCTGCTGTACTGACTAATGAAAATGACAACTTGCTCCAAGACATGTCCTGGATTGGTACAGAGATCATTCCATGAGGACAAACTTGCCTCTCCTGGTAAGACTGTCAAAATATTCTTCTTGCCTTGGATGTGACAAACTCCTAGGAAATAACTTCCAGGGTTACCTAACACAGGAGGTTCCAAACTGCCACCCACTGAGATGGAGTTTGTGTGTCTCCTTGCCTCCAGAGGTATGCTACCACTAATTTGTATTGCCTGAGTCTACCATCACACAGCAGCTCATTATTGCTCCTGGCTCCCAAAAGGAAGAAGGGCCAGCAACTTCCTCTCTGGGCCTTTCTGCCTACTGCCCAATGGGTGATAGAGAGGTCTAAATTGGAGCTGCTGCTTGGACTGCGACAATATGTATAGCTTTAAAGAACTTGCAGAGAACAATCTGGAATGTGAGGCTACAGTGATCAGTAACCTTTGCTTAAGTGGAAGGTGGCCACAGGTCCTCATAGAAATGCCCACCTGTGATACCCCAGCATCCAATGTGGGTGACTTACGGGATCAGGCCGGGGTGTACCCTGTAGTTGGTTGCTGAGATCAGAGATCTCAACATTTACCCAATCTGGTGAACCCAACATAGATGGGGATACTAACCATCCCTTCCAATGCTTAGGAAACTCCTGGCCCTTATAATGTCCAGCAAACTTCTAGCATTTACTAAACTTTTGTGAAAGTTCTCTGGCCATGGCCTAGTGGAGAAGTAACATGACTTTCCAGTGATAGGGAGTCCTGAAGTGTTCATGCTAGAGAGAATTTTCATGATTTCTAAGACTGAGGGCTTTGGACACAAATCCCTGAGTGGAAGATAGTAAACACTGTTTACTGCCTCATCAAAAGACCTTATCTCTTCTTCCTCCAATGCCTGATGTTACTACTCTATGGTCATAAACTAAGTAACAGAAAGGAGCAAAACCAAAAACTTTTATATAACTTAACAATTTCAATTTCTCTGAAATATTTCTCAAATCTGTATCCCAGATGAGCCCCCATTTTTTGTTATAACTCTATGGTCATAAACTAAGTAAAAGAAAGAAGCAAAACCAAAAAGTTTTGTAAAACTAACAAATTTAATTATCAATGTTATAAATGAAACTGTGAGAGGAACTTAGACTATTATGAAGTGAATCCAAAATAATCCTGATAAAGTTCTATTTCAGTCAAAAAGAATGAAAAGTTCTGCATAAATTTAAAAACCAGAAATGTACTGGTCACCAAGAATCATGATGTTGACCAAAACTCACAACAGCTTCAGAACAATATTATAATCCACATAATGAGCACTTTCTATTTCCATTGAACAGTCCAATCAAATGTTTTTCCTCTCGAATAATATCTATGTACAACATAAAACAAATATGCAAACTTACAACAGGAACACATGAAATGAGGGTGACTCCAAAATAGGAATGAATAGCTTACTCAGTTCTATCTTTATATACACCTTTCATTACAACTATATTTCACAACATAACCCACATCACAGAGCTTACTACTCAATTTATCTTGAACTTGCCTATTCATGTGACCTAGCCCAACCAATGGAAGTTTCTGAATTCTTCTAGAACTGTTTAAACCCCATCAGCTACACATGGCAGCCAGTATATTTGGTGGAGGAAGAACACAGAAAGACCCCAAGAAGAATCTTTCTCACATACCCACATTGACTGAACAGATATGCAAACTCACATGGACCAAGGTGAGATGTGTGAATGATTTGTAAAGGCAAGTGCCTCAGACCACAGCATTAACATTGTAGAATACTAAAAAAGCTTTGTTGGATGCCTAAAGTGTTTTCTAGACAGAAAATGAACACAAAACATTCCACAATTGAACCATACTGTGTGTAGGGGGGAGGGTGATTCAGGCAAAATAGTCACCTGGGAGTGTCATTTGACCTCAACAGGCCCACAAGGTGAAGTTCACTTTGCTTTGCATTGATTTCATGACTTAACATCCACCCCATTTTCTTTCAAAAACAACGCATTAATAATTAAAGCACAATGTCAACTTTTGTGTCCATTGTCCCTTCAAAGAGGAAGGTGGAAAAATGGAAACAAAAGTCTCAAGTTCCAACAAAAATCCACATAGGAGCATTAAAAACACAAGTGAAAAATTGATTTTTTTTTCTTGCCCCATCAAAAGCAAAAAATATCGCTCCACTGACATACCCAGGTCCAAAACTAATAAAATGAATAATTGTAACCAATATTTCAAGATATAAACACATGAAAAAAGAACTATGCTATGGAACATGTTGCAGATCTAACAATATAACCAATTTTCAAGGTTGCCATGTTATGTTATAAAAACTTTGTTGAATCAAAATAGAAAACATTTCATATTTTTATAAACTTTCAATATATCATCATCTTCATTTTAAAAATTGGACATAAAAAAAGGCAAAAACATTGGTATAAAGTGACTGTGGAATTTTCTAGGCCCTCTTGTTATTTTCACCAACTTCACTTATTTTGGCTGGTAAGGTAATTTCATCCACTTGTTACAGTCCAGCTTGGACCCTTATAGATTATGAATAAATGCACTTAAAAGCAAACTTTGTATGATTTAGACAACATCTTGTAAAGAAAACAGTAAAATTACAGTTCTGATCTAGTAACACATGTAACAGATATGAATGGAATGAAGGAAAAGTTGTGGCAAGCAAGATTTACTAATTACTTTTTCAAAATAAAGCCTCTGGGGCTGCCAATTAAAATTTGAGCCACAGTTGGCCCTAATTACTACAGCAGAACATCCCTTGGTGAAAATCCTATTTCGTAATGATTGTCCATTCAGAGGAAGTTGTAACAACATCTTTAAGGCAGCCATATTATATGTAAAACTGGTACCATTTATGATTTATGACTTACTAGGTATCATCAGAAGTCTACTACAGAAAAGCCAAAGTTGATATGGCCATCCATTTGGGAAGAGTAGAGAAAACAATAATTTCAAGATAGCCAACATGGTGGCCTTATTGAGGGTTAGTTGTTTTCATTTTGGACCAACCAGACACCTTAAGAACTCTGATGATGAAAACTCTACATCAAAATGACGTTTTACGAAAGACAAGTAGCAAAAACGAGATTTTCAAGATGGTCACATATTGGATAGCAGCCCCCATTTTAATTCAGGATCAACAAAACATTAAAATAAGCTCTTTGGTGCAAACTTCATGCTGATATGAGCATTCATTCAGGATAAGTAGAGATTACAATGTGGCAACCATATTAAACCTCAAACAAGCACCATTTTCATTTATGACCAAAGAGACATCACAGGAAGCCTTTTGTTGAAAACCCCATTTCAAAATATCACTTTCCATTCAGGAAGAGCAGCAACAAGATTTTCAAGATGAGTACTTGATACATTACAATCTGAGAAGAAAATACCAATGCAAATTTGTATTTTCAAAATAGAAAATATCAATATGAACTCATGACTTCCAACCTAAACCACTTCTTGCAGAAAACTGCACTTACCACCCCCACCCCCTTTCACATACATATAGAGGTGTATTTTTTAGAGTTTCAAAAAAGAAACACATATATCCATAGGTTTTCTTTCAGAAAAATATATTTTCTTGGGCTTTGATAACTGAAAAATTTGGACAAAATCATTTCTTGCATACAAGGTAGTATAACAGACTCACCTCAGCACTGGAAGAGATGGACCCCTGATAGGGTCTTGATTTCTGCTTCTGCCCTGGAACAGATAGTGCTGGTTCTGATGACTTTTTCTCATCCTCACTTTGAGAGGTTACACTGTCAAACTCATCTGATGTGATGGGTCGTGATCGTCTGCCATATATCTTGTTCCCTTTGATGTACTTGGGCAACACTTCATGATGAATCACAGATGCTATGGTGAATACAAATTATTAAACCAACTTAGATCATCAATCTACAAACAAGAGGAAAACATATCCACACAGATATAAGTCGTCACAAAGTAAAGATGAGAGTTTAGTTTCTAAGTCAATTTTAAAGATATATAGAGATAGTTTCTGTACAAATTAGCCATGAGAAGTTTCTAGCAAAGAAAACATCCAAAACAACTTAAAGGTCATGAAAGTCAAATATATTTACTGAGTAATTGTTGGGTTTAATAAATGAGAGAAATAAGTCTGGTTAAAATCTAAAACATGATTACATACTTAACATGATAGTTAAACGTTAAAAATATATCAATGCTCACTTGTAATTCCAACTGGAAAATATAAGACCAAAGTAAGAGTGAATGCTAAGCTTATATTAAATTGAGGAATATAAAAATTACCTGGAACAGCAATTGAGGGTGAAATTATATGTGCTCCTAAGATAAGAACATTTGGTTGAAATGAACCCCAAGTAAAACTTGGCAGCATGTTTTTCTACCACAAATAAACTAGAAAGAAATGTTCATTTTTTGAATGTCTAGTTGTACCCCTCTTATACGCCCCACCACCACCACAAGTGGCCAGTTTTCTCAGTAGTGACAAGTTTGTGCCACATGACTTATGCGGCATGTAGCCAGTATTTTAGGCCAAAAATGCCAAATTTACCCTTTAAAAGCAGCCACATTTTATTTTAAGGTGTGTCCAGAACCAATATTTAATTCATATGGTAAGGTAATAACTCCAATTATCTCTACTGATGTCTGTTTCCTGATGTCAGGTTTTCATTACTGAAGGAAGTGTTGGTTAAAGTACATAATAACATGTACCACTATGGCTATTATTCTATCATTATCTATAAACACGAACATTTACAAGAAATTAGCTCAACAATGATTTCAAAGAGTTTTTCCTCTGACACAACTGTTGAGGTCTTCTCTTTCATGACTATGACCTGACATAATTGTCCAGATCAAAACATGGTCAACAAAGGCAACAAATAGCTTTTGTGGATTCACACAAAGAGAAATTAACCTTGAACAAAACAAGGTACCAGACAAAGACCAACAAATCATTTAATAGAATGTGTATCACTTCCTTTATAAACAGAGCATTTCATATGCATGATTAAATTGTACTGTACAACTGGCAACATAGGAATAAATCATCAGAAAACTTTAAAATGTTATCACATAAAATGAAAAGAAATAGTAACAGTTGTTCCACTCAGCAACAGTGGGGACAGTTGAAGATTTCTTGGCAAAAAATTTGATTTCAGAAATAGTCAAATAAACAATATCATAACATAAGAGTGGTAACCAGCCCAGTCAATAAGATGCAAGATTGCCTCATTAATATGCATCAATCTCATTACTGAAACAATCCAAGTTCCTGCAGATGGAAGCCAATATTCCAAATCTGATCAAAATCAGACAAAAATATGGCTCCTGTTGATAACAAGCACTGCCAAACAGATGCAAGATTACATCATTAATATGCTTGAATTTCACTCATGTACTGTCTTAATAACAGACGAGAGAATGGTAGTTTACATATGCATCTTCTTCTGACTGATCTAAAAGTATACCTACAACCAGATAGACCAAACAGAATAACGGAAATTGGATAATAAAAAAGTAGAATAAGTCTCAAAATTAATGGATATTAACTGAATCATTTTTATGTATACATTTGAATTTTTGCTTTCCCTTTTCGGTCAACCCTAGAAAACCTGCTTATATATCAACAGCATTTTTTAATAAAGGGAGGCAACTCAGTAGCTCAAGACACAGAAGCTAAAGCTGATGGAATATATTAAAAGCTACACCAAAAAGATATCAACATTTGGGGAAGAACATAATTTAAAAATTTCTTCGTCTAAAACAATACCACTTTAAATGACAGCCCCTCTGTAAACTAACTTTGGTCTTTTTTTAACTTCTGGATAAAGCAAAAAAGCAAATCTGATTCCTGAATATTTGAATAGGAGAATCACCGTTATCATCTCATCAATTATATCCCAGATAAATGAGTGTTCCTGCAATACTCAGTTATTCATCTTCTTTAAATGGATCCCTCATATGTAAGTATTTTCTCATTATACAATTAGATATTATAAACTCCGATCAGTAACATGCCCAATCCTCTTACACTTTCATCCTGGTGTGTATCCCTATACTCACTGTCTTCATGCATATTTATCCTAGGTGTGGGATCCTCCACATCTTCTTCCTCCTCTTCCTCCATATCATCCTCTTCCTCCTCCTGTTCTTCCTCATCCTCGACCTCACCCTCCCCTCCCTGAGGGTTCTCAACCACCGTCTGACATAAGATATTCAGAAACGAGTCTTTGAACTCCTCGAAATCAAGCTGTCAAAAAAAATAATGTACTGAAAACATTTAATTTGTGCTTACTTCATAGTTATGGTAACAGATGATAAAATTGGTTTTATATTTTGTTTGTGACCAGACATGGTTCATATTATGTTTGTAGTCAACTAACCTGGGTTAGGTATATGTGCCTGGTACAGTAACTTATAATACAATTCCACATTAGATCACTAATAATTTAACAATAACTGTGTCACTAACAAACCATGCATCTAATAAAAATACTACAGTGGTTACCCTCTTGATCAGCTCCCCTCAACCCCACCCCCATAAGCAGTTACCTGCTTCTTATGGCCAGAATCACATGGCAATGATGAGTTCATTTTCAAAGTACCTCTCTAATTAACAACTTTTACAAGGAGAAAATCAAATCACAATTTCATGAGCAGTATTCAACAAAGGTCAACAAAGACATGAAAACATCCACCCTTACACCAATTTACACAAAGTGACTTATCTGCACACATGACAAAGTAGCACTTCAGTAAACCCAACTGGGTTTTGAGAAAGACAGACTATTCTGCCTAGTGTTTATTTAGCATTTCAATGATATGTGCAAAAGTCTACTTATAAACGGGAATGCCATGCTTAGGGAAATAATAAAGTACAGAGAGCAAGTACAATCTTATATGACATTTCAGGTGAATTTTGCATTAAATTTAAATTGTTAACCGTCAATTTCATTGTAAATCATCATGCTTGTACTTATCCTAGTGGTATTAAAACAAAGAAAGAAACAGCTGACACCTTTCCATTGCATATGACCAGGGTGGGATTGGGGGTAGGGATGTCGCCTTCGTTGATAAAACTGGAATCCCATAAAGAAGTGTTTCACAGTATTTAGACTCACAAGCACATGCATAATGGAGTTAGGAATCGATTTATTTTGTAAATTCAACACTCTGAAATTTGTTTCACTACATCAATAAAGTACCTAACTTTGATCCATAAAATGAAGTACTGTAAGCCATCTGATTACGCTTACTGCAGTGTTTTAGTTAGATGTCAGTTTTCATCCCTTTGATAATTAATCACTATTAGTACCTATAACAATCATCAAGATGACTTAAGTTGACAGCGGACAAGCAGACTGTTTAGCTCAAATCAGCATGACATCCAATTTCCATAAAGTAAAATTGGTATTTCAGCCTTTGCTCATGTGACAAGTTCACTTCTTTTGTTAACCCAGCATTTCAGGTGAAAGTTATAAATTAGTTTGACAGTGGTATAAATGTAGTTGCCATTTAAGGTCATTCTCAGATTAGAAAAAAGTGAAAGCAATTCAAGTAAACAAACAGCAAAACATATATTGTCTGGCAACCAAACAATGTCACCTGCTTGGAAATGTAAGCAGAATTTGAAGGAAAAAAAAGATAATTTTATTAAAATTCTCATTCTGTGCAAGTAGGCCATATTAAAATTTTCAGGCCTGGGCAATATTCATGAAATGCTCAGCTGAAACATTTCATTCTCAACTGAATTTTTTATAAAGTAAAGCACAAAACAGGATAGGTACCATACTCTCAGATACAGTAAACCATAGAACATGTCAGGCATGGTACTCCCAAACACAGAAAAGCATAAAAGAGTAAAGACAAGCAACTTTCAAACACAGTAAAGCATAACAAAAGTGTAGCATGGTACTCTCAGACAGAGAAAGTGTAGAACAAGCCAAGCATGCTACTTTCAGACAGAGAACAAGCCAGCCAAGTAACTCCCAGAAATAGAAAAGCACAAAACATGCCATGCTCAGTACTCTCAGACACAGAAAAGCAGAGAATAGGCAAGGCATGCTACTTTCAGACACACAAAAGCATAAAACAGACTAAACAGGATACTCCAAGACAAAGAAAAGAAAAGAACAGGCCAGGCGAGTAACTCTCAAAGAAAGCAAATGGAGTCAAATAACAATAATCAAGCATGAATGATAGCCTTGATGACTAACCATTCAATGCACTGCAAATCAATTTGAAAATAATAATAAAAATATTAAAGAAAATGTTGGATACAAATGATTTCTGAAATTCATAAATCATGGTAAGTGTAAAATAAATCATTTTAAATAAAAATACTAAATAAATAATGTATGATTCAATTACCAATGAAGTAAGTAGATATTCAAATTCTAACATTCACATTAATCTTGTTATTTTTGCTGTGTTTTGTTTACATTCTTTACACTGTAAGCAATATTTATATGTTGGACTTAGTTTCTGGACCAATTTTTGGTTATGCAGAACTGGGCAGTTTATGATACTGTTGGTCCTGGACCAGTAAGTCAGAAGTGAAAAATTATTCAGGCCCTGCCAAACACTAAACCTCTCACAAACCCCAAAAATCCAATGGATCAAATTTTCTGTATATTTCTGCCAATTTCAATACTGACAACATAAAATCTGCTAGGTTATCTGGCTTGAGCCAATATTTGGTCAACTGGAAAAGGTCATCTTGCCCAACTCAATGAATTCTGAAAAATTATATCAGAAATGTTTTATATTTAAATCGCTGCTGATAACCATGCACTATATTGTTAGGTGGCAATTGGAAAGATGTGGAAGTTCTGGCAGTGTGTAGCTACCACCAGGATGCTGACATGAAAGAATGCAACCATGAATATGACACAAGAAAATTATATTTAATGTCGGTAACCTGGATAACATAAGAACACCAGCTCTTGATAAGCTGATATACTGACATGACACAAATGCTTAACATTCTGGCAAAAAGGTACAAAAATTGAACATATTTACAAGGAAACCACACACTGGATACATTACAATGCCAACAGAAACAACAGATTAAAAGACAACATTATATAACATGCAAATATAAAAGTTGTGAATATTTATAACACGTCAAAGAAAGACATACATTTGAAAGCTGAGACTACTTATTCCCAGTCCTGAGGGAATCTAGCAGTTATTTACCATCTATACTCACTTGTAAGTAAAGCCCAACTGGACACTTCAAAAACCCAGATCTGCCTTCACATAATGCACCAGCAGATCAGTCTACCAGGGTTGTTTTTTTAAAATCACCAGCTAAAAACTGGCACATCATGTGGCAGCACATCTGGGTCTATGTTGTTTGCAGCTGAACTCAACTTATAGACCAGTAAATTATAGGCCAGGGATGATTCCAACAATAAACTTTTGTATCCCACTTCCCCAGAATTGGAAAGTTTTTATCACAAATTTGTATTTTTAGAAATTTGTAACACTTAAACTAACAGTTCCTAACCCCATATCCCTCATCACTCACAATTTTTGTTCCAATTTATTTTCTGATGTCTCTTAACAGCAAATTAGAAAATTCATTTTAAAAATAAAATCAGTTATATAATTTTGTTATTTCAAAGAGATTTTGCCTTTTCAAACAGGAGCAGTAGTAAAAGTTAGTGTTGGTGCTGTCTTCTTAGAAGAAAAAAAAACACCCTGCTTTTTTATAACAAGGTTTTAATATGAAACCAATTTATCTATTTATTCATCTAACATAATACTGATATAGACTGCATTATAATAATTATGTTTGTTACTAACATGTGTTATTGGAATAAAGTTGCCCTATGATCATATGGTACTATTAGATTCAAACTGAAAGTTTTGGTTTAAAATATTGCAATCTTTGCTAAATATTTACCAAGCAGATGCAAATTATCAAACTAGACTAGTTTGGTTTGCTTTTATGGTACAGCAACACAGTTAGACTTCTTAGTGTTGAGGCACCTGGAGTAAAGTGCCTTGTCCAAGAACCGACTACAGCAGTCAGCCCAGAATTTACTGATAGTAGGATTTGAACCTGCACCCTTTTTGTTCAATGTCTGGCATACTAACCTCTGAGCCAACACAAATCCTCATCAAACTAGAATACTGAACACTATATTCCATGTTTTAAAAGAAACACAATAGAACAAGATTAAAAAATACTTAGTTCATTAGAAATGGTTGAAAAAGCATTTAACATTTCACACTAGATCATGTGACTCCAAGCATACCTCAGCAAACGAATCTGAAGCAATGTGTAGACTTTAATCAATTCAAAAGCACAAAATGTGTGTGCTGACAGTCCCCAATGGGTACTGTCAACCATCCAAACAGCTAGTCAAAACAAATTTCCAATTATGGAAGGAATCCATATTCCATTCCTATAAAAATGCAGAGCTTCCTATAACAATGCGGAGCTGTGTGTTCATTTCTCACCTTTTCAACAATACCAATGTTGGAGAATCTCAATACCTATTAGGTCCACACTAGGAGGTGATTCAGGCCAAAACAAATCACTTTTGAGTCTGTAATTTTACCTAAACAACACTGAAAAGTGAAGTTCACTCTGTGTTGCATCTTATTTCATGACATTACCTCCACCTATTTTTTTTCAACACCATGCATTACTTATCAAATATAAATTTAAAGAGGAAAGATAGACAATCTTATGATTGGCAGTCAATAGTGGTGTTAATTTCATGTTCATCACAACAAAAAGTTAAAAAGCTGTATATATGTATATATGTAATTTTGCACTGAAAATTCACATATGATCCTTAAATAACAAGTGAAAAACACTGGAAACCCAATCAGAAGCAAATTAAGCCTCAACTGACATATCCAGGTCAATTACTAATAAAATTAGTCACTGTATCCAGTATTTCAAGATACAGACATATGAAGAGACTTCTGCTGTGGAAGTTGTTGCCAATTTTTGACTAACATATTTCTCAGGTTGCTGTTTCATGGTATACAGGTGGCACTATAGTTTCATATTTTGCATAGGGTTAGAATTTTAAAGAAAAAGAATTTTCCTGGGTTTCCTCACTGGTTATATGGGTTATTTAAAAAATACATTGCATATCTTAGGTATTGTTCAAAGAACCTTTAATTCCCTTTATTTTAAGGTATGACTGATCATTGTAATATGGGTTATAGAGTAAACACATTGGCCTTACTTCAGATAACCAGGCATGAAAACACAAAAACATTCAAGTCACTTTTCTGAACCTTCTACACTTCTCCCTTTTTTCACCAACTCTACCTTATTCTGGCTGAAGAGGGGTCATTTTGCTCAAATATTAGGGTCCATCTTGGATCCTGACATGTTTTCATTAAATGCACCAAATGAGCTCTGTCAAGCTTTTGCATGATTAAGATGACTTCTGGTAAGGAAAAAGATACAATTACTTCCAATCTAGTAACATGACTTACAGATATAAATAGAATGACGCAGAAGTTCTGGAAAGCCAGATACACAAACATTCAGTTGCGATATTTCAAAACAAAAATTATGGGGATGCCAATAAACATTGCAGCCACAAGGTTTTATACATGGTTTAAGCAGCCCTGTTATTTACTCTTTAATGGGAAAGAAACCTGACATGAAACTGTTCATTTTCAAACTATTTATACCACTCAGTTTGTTTTAAAGTGCTGTCCTCCAGTGCTGACTGTTTTAGTCTGCATCATAATGCAGTCAACATATTGCGAAAAGTTTCAGTGCAACAGTGATATCAAACCAGCTCTATTTTACAGTACAGAAGTGGTTACAAAGTTTAAGAGACAACATCAGGATTCAGAAATTCTGTGCATTGTGGCAGATTTCTGATTTTAATTGTTTTAAAATAATTTCGCACCCTTAGGAAAAAGGTTAATTCTGGGACTTTGAACAATCGATTAATGCATACCTGTCCAGTTTGCTCCTCCCCAAGGAGCCCTACAATAATAAGGTGTGCTTGATCATCCAGCTGAAGTTTGTTGCACAAGAGTAGTAGTCCATCACGATCCAATGACCCACAGCCTGTCAGATCACAGCTATCAAACACCTCATGAAGCTGTTGGATATACATCTCACCTTCATCATCATCATCCATTTTTTCTAATACACATTAATCAGCGGTCAAATTAATATGCAACTGCTGAAGACAAATATAATTATTATTAAACCACTTATTTCTGATGGACTGGTCCTCCCACTGCATCCATATTTTGTGTTACCTATCTCTGTCTCAATTCTTTTGAGACTATTTTAGGTACACCTGCATCGTTAAATATCTTCCACTTCAAAATTTCTGTATCATCTTTACCAAACCTGAAACAGAGATAAAAATAGCTTCTGCAATGAATAAAATATTATACATGTACAGTTCAGATTGCTAGAGAATTATTTGATAAAATCTTCACAGTTCTATACTGTCCTTATTCCTTAATTAAGTTTCAAACTTTGATATAAAGGCCCAAATCTGCTTTTGGTCATTGAAAGCTAAAATGTGCAGGAAGAACAAATTTGTACAAATCGGAATAAAAAATTAGATTTTCTGAGTAAAGAACAGAATAGATTTAACCATGAACTAAGCTTTTGAAAAATCAAAATCAGCAGAACTTCATATACACATTCCTTCTTTCCATGTGACCTTGTTATAACAGGGTGGTTGGGGTCCATAGAACCCAACTGTGTTAAGACCGAACAATGTTATAATCAAGTCTGTCAGCTGAAGAAAATTATGCATGTACCCAAAAAAATGGCCGGGGGTGGGTGGGGGTGGGTGCAAATAATTCATACTGTTGATTAAATGAAGACAAAGTAGTCTGAAAAACACTTGTATATTGACAACTTGTATTTGTCTAGTACAGTCCATAATCTGTCAAGTACTGGACATGTATATAATAAATCCATGAATGCGAGTATAGGTCCCATGTTATAAAATTCATATATGAGTGATATCCTGTTAGAAAACACAAATAACACAATGTCAAATAAGAAAATTGGTAGACTTCATTTGATCTATATCCAATTGTCATTAAACAATTCACTACCATACTGTCACCAGTAGCAGGTGTTTGTTTACATGCTACATGTGCATGTACTTAAATTGCATTAGATTTTGGTCAGCTATCATCCTGCTAAGGCTACCCAGGGGATGAGGCTATTCATAGGGAAATGAAACCATATGAACAAATTAACAAGTTTAACAAACATCTCTGCAAGATAACCCATCTTCAATTAACTTCAAAACCAGACATCTATGGTTTCAAAAGCTTGGTAATTTAATTTCTGTTTTATGCCACCGTTGGTAGTGACCATCAGCATAAACTTTTTTCTTGCAAAAAGGAAACTTTCACAAACAATAAACATGTTCCAGTAACTTTAGAAAATGCATTGCTTTGAAGTTTGGTGCAGACTTCCTTTGATGAAAGGTTATTTGTTTCTACTGAAGATTGTAGTCTGCTTTCTTTGATGAAGGGGGCATGTGTTGTTGAAGTTACCGCTAAAGGACAGCTTTGGAGAAACAAACAAAGCTTTCTTTGAAATATCAACAAAACTATTTTTTTCTGGATACATTTTAAAAACAAAAGGAATCTGTCGTTTGGTTGACTGTAGCAGTAACTGTTCCTGCCTTCAAAGGTAGGTCGATTGTAGCTAGTCCCGGTAGCATTACTATTGGATAGAACAAACAAGTAAATCTCTGCTGTGGGGGGTTGGGGAGGTGTTTGGGGGGTTTTTTTGTACATTTATTGTAGTGGAGTTAAGCTGCCTTCCACGCATTCATGAGAAATTTAAAAAAGGTGAATTCACTGGTGTTCTGTTCTGATAGGGGTTATAAAATGTGAGCGCTCTGAAGGATTTAATTCTGTGAGTGAAAAAAGAGGAATTTTACCTACCATGCACATACAAAGATCAGTCTAAATAAATATAATAATTATTAGCAAGCGGACGATAGTCCAATAATATTTTGTCCAAAAATTCCATTAAGAGATAGTGCCTTGTCTGGTTGATCTCTGCTACCAGAAATGTCAACAACAAAAAATGCAGAGATCTCAGCATACAGTATTCAGGCCAGATGTCAGAATAAGCAGATTATGATATAACAATGCACTTTTAAGATGGTTTTTCAACAGAGGACAAACAAGTGAAATGTGAACAAAGGATCAGATGAACGGATAGTATGTATTCAGAATTTTGTTTCATTAATACATGTACCTGTACCAACCACAACTGTAACTGTCATGGGACTGGATTACTGGATTGACTGAAAGAGGACCAAAAATGGCAGCTTCTATAATACTGCAGCAGAATGTCTGTCACATGCAGTGTACACAAGGCCCCATGCAACATGTAATGCTTGTTGCATCTTGCATCTTTATGCAACACATTAAAATGCAATTGCTGAATTCTAAAGAACATAATGTGCATATTAAATTCACAGTTTTAGCCCTAATAAACATCTGTTCCATAAAACAGGTTGTACAAAGACATTCCAGTGAAAATTTGCTATGAAAATAATGTAGCATTTTCCACTTATTACGTTCTGTACATATGTGGCTTTACCACATGCACACAATCTGTTGTACTAAAAGCCAAGACTACTCGCACTGCCAGTGTACTTCAACTGAGAAAAAGACTATTCACAATGTGAACAGTGTACATAATATTCAGAAGGCTATTTATACAACCATTGCATACATAATAGTGGATTCCTCATGTGACATCACAAAGTCCATAAACAAATAGTGTAACCACATCAATTTTCATGGAATTTTCTCACCAAAGCACCTCATCATGTAAACAAATGGCTGTTGCCAACATATGGGTCCTTCACAATGACATAATGTAATTTGGTAAAATGTGATCTATAAACAGCTCAAAAGAATCATGCTATCAACTTAATGTTATTCATATGTCTGCCATGTACCTGGTCTGCTTTTTTCTTCTCAAGTTACTGTTGGTATAACTGGTACAATCAGGATAGATTGGAGGCAGAACAAATGGAACAACTGTTCCAGGTCCCCCTGGCCCCTGCAATCGGGTAAATATGATGGCAACATGGAATGCCAGTCAGGTGCAGTTGGAGTATGTTTCTTAAACATAATGAATAAAACCAGACTAATGTTGACAAAAGTGATTACATTCCTTCATTTCATAAGAAATGTATCCCTCCTTTAACCAACTTCGGCATTTCTTGGCTACCATCACATTTCAATCAATTGAAATGTATGTCAACAGAACTTCAAAACACATTCACTTGCTTGTGTCAGAATTTTGATTCCATCAGGAAAATAAAATAGACTAAAGCAATCAGACTTGAATGTGGAAAGTGTCAATATGGGCTGCCAAGTGGGAGATATTGCTGAAAATTTGGCATCTTTCCCCATAAGCTGTCCAGGGAACATTCAATACAACACCATTTATTTTAAAAGTAAGATGTCAACCCAAACAACTGAATATCTGGGTAGACATCTTTTTCCCCATCAGCTATCTAGTGACTGGCCACCCCTGACCATAAAGTCATCTATATGGTATGTTTAAGAGACTTTACATCACTCAGAATTTTCTATTTTTACTCATCCCTAATACATTCACTTGTCAACATGCTGATCCATGCGAATATGGGGGCTGTGTGAATCGACATTTCCTTGGCTTTACCAGAACCCCTTAACACATTTATAAATAAGATGCATGTTTTCAACAATGCACTTGTAACATATTTCTACTATAAGGCAATTGAGACTGCATGGTTTTAATAAACTCTCACTCAATGCACTACAACCTTAGAAGATAGTTTAATAAGTCTCCATGCCAAACATTTGAATAAGACTCAAGTGTCATAAGACTCAAGTGTCAACATCATGTATTGAGTTTTTGTGTTCAGGATTTGATGAGTTTGTTACCACACAAGATTTGTTACCTTAGAAAAGACACGCTCCTAAGCTTACTCTTCCCTGAAAAAAAAATCACCGAAAACACATGCTTCAGCAGGTTTTACATTTGAACTGCTTGTCCAAGTTTCAAATGCGAGTGGTTGGTGTCAAATTTCAAATGCACCGACACAAATTAAGACGCGACATGAAATTTCCCAAACATGAATTTCATTCCATATATTAAAAGTCTGATTTGTGTCCTTTTAATTAAACATGTCTTTCTGGTGCTACAATATTATTTTGAAATTTGGAAGCGCTTTTCACCTGCCGTGTAAGGGCATGGGCCTAGCGATGACATATTTGACAGTTCAGGCATGTTTCCAAACACCTGCCGGATGGTATCTCGCGCGCTTTTAGACTTGTTCTCGCTCATTGTTCGATGGCCCAACTGAGATACAGTCTCCAATTTATAGTCTGTTCTAAGCCATTTTCGTCTGTGTCAGTTCGTCGTAAATGTCGTCTGTGTGTAGGAATATATAACGGCTTAAATCTATCACGCGAAATAAAGAATTTGCAGGGTATTTATGATACACGCGTCCATTATGTGATTTAATTATGTTCAAACGTTTTAGTTATGAAAAGTACAATTATGTATGATTCTCTCTCTAAGATTTAAAAGTCAGTTCGAATCAGGTTTGCACACCATTGAAATGATGGAACAACTGTAAAGACATTTTACAGGACAGGAAAAAAAAAATGGATATGTGTGTGCAATATTATTTTATCAATAATAATGCAGAGACTAATCTGCAGACTAACGATTGGAAAAAGCACGATATGATAAGCCATAGCATGAACATAGCGTATTTATAAGAAGACGGGTAAGACGGATATATCAAAGTACTAAATTCGAGAATGGGAACAAATCAGCGTAGGTAACTTAAACATGTTCTGGATCAATAGTTACATTGGAAAGAGAAATACTTTGGGGTGGGCAGTATGCACATAACACAAATAAAACCAACTCATTCTTGGACCACTTTCTTAATACTGCATGACATGCACACAAATTCCTATGACCCAATACTACAGTCCCCACTTGAACTACAACATCAAGACAAAACACTATGTTCCCAGGCCTTACTGTAGACCAATTTCACTCCTCATAGATTTTCAAAAATATATGTAACAGTCAATCACAGAGAAGCTGCTGATAGAGACTGTAAGTAGTTAATAGGGGCACTTTAACGACAATGGGACCTTAACGTTAAAATAGGGGGTTTTCACTTTGGCGACAATAAGAACTTAACATGTGAATGGTACCTGGGGGTCAATGGAAATTGAAGATGGGTGACATCATGGGTTTATAGGGTCAAAACTATTTATAGGGTGAAATGCATTTATAGGGACAAATGTTGATAGGGACAAACATAGACATACAGAAACAAACAGATACACATCCAAACAAAGATGACTGAAACACACAACACACAGACAAGAGGACAGAGATGCTCCAAAGAAGACAGATAGAATAGAGACTCCAATAAGAAAGTATATTGTATGGGTACAAAACATTTTAAGTATATACATGGGCTATCTGACCTGTGCTTTGGTCTAAGCACTATCCATTTAATACATGAAAAACCTATTTAAAAGTTATTTAGTTCTTGGTTCTAGTAAACTACTTTTTAAAATTAAATGTTCATGTCTTCGAAAAAACGTTTCATATATAATGTATTTACATTTCATAAAAGAATGCCATTTTCTTTCATGCTACATTAAATGTTTATTTTAAGAAAAAGCTAAAACAAAACAAGTAACAAACAATCAAATAGGACAAAGTTCATGTTTCTCTCTATATCCGTCGCACACGTTATTTAAAATCTGGTCAGCTACCACTTGTGTCCCAGCGTAGATGTTTCCCATCACGTACTCCTTTTCATTAAAAAATCTGCTGTTATGTCCATCGTGCTAGGTACACTTATCAGTAAGTAGATCAAGTGCAGCCACTGTATTCTTCCCATGGAGGTACAACGTATGCCATATGAATGGTCACTTTTCCATCGGTGATGACAGATTTTGCGGTCATCGTCTGCACGTCTTCAACAGCCCTCAAACGTTTGGAAGAAGTTAATTCTGCAGGTGTACTAAACCCGAGACATACAGGAGAGTTCAAACTGTCGTGATACATACATAGACTCAAACGACCTCGATCTTTGACTTGGCACTGACGTTTAAGTTCCTCTAACAGTGAGTCAAATAAGTCCGTAATGAAACTTGCTGCTTCCTCGAGTGGAATGTCAGACGCGAAGTCTTTAAATTTCACCATGTAGGTGTAAGTTGTCGTCCTAAATTTTCTGGAAATCGCTGTCTGAATCATTTGGATGTTAAAATACTCATTTAGGTCTACTGAATCCTTTTCTTCTTGGACGCACTTTGCTGTGACGGTATGGTGGTGGTGAAAAAGGCCAATGATGTTTGCTCCTTCTCTTTTTTCATCTGCGTAGAGTGATTCATCTTTCTCGACGCTTGTCCTCGCAATGAAGTGTCGTTCTTGGAAGTCGTCCACTTTTTATACTGGGTGATATCAGCGTGTCCATAAGGTAAGATCTTGTAGTTAGGAAGTTGTACTGGTTGCACATAGTTTTCCATGGCGTTAGTAAATAAACAACTAAGATGTGGTACTGCATTGGTGATGTGATCGTGAGGCACATCATCGCACTCGAGTTTCTCATTGGACTTGAATCTCTCACTCGATTCTTGCTGTGTCGAAGTCATTATTCTTGTTGGTGGTCATCGTATTGAAACCATTTTTTATACCAGTGAGTCCGTAAGGTAAAGTGAAGTGGTTGGGAAGTCTCACTCACTTTTGGTACACGATTTCATACACTTTATCCAAGGTCGACTGACGATTTGGTGTGAGGCTAAACGTACAATCTTGTGAGGTTGGTAGGTGGTCACTTAAAAATCTTGATCCTCTCCAGATTGCAAGGCTTCTTTCAATACCCCAAAGTTCACTACTTGACTAGTGCGATAATTGAGAGTCAATCCTTTCACTTTACACTCGGTGTGCACTTCTCCTTGGGGGTCCCGGTATTCGTAGGCGTAATTTTTAGGACTGCCACTAGCAAAACTTAGAATCTTGTTGTCGGGGTGCTCGTCCGTCCATGCTCCTAAACGGTCTCCTTCGATGTCAGGGTGACAGTGACCCAGGCGATCGATGTAGATGCAACTGTCCGTGTAAAAAATACAGTACAAGATCTCTTAAGAGTTCTAAAGCTTCGTACAATTTTAAGCGAGCATGGACTGTCACGTAAGCCGCAATGATGGCATTTCCAAATTCGTCCGCTTGTACAAAGTCCAGTTCTTCTTCGTAATTGACCAGGATCAGGTCTTCAGGAAGGACGTCCATGTGTTTTATGTATATGCATTTGCCGTGAATCATCTGGAAGTAGCGGGAAGGTTCTGTCAGATACTCTGTCTTGGATAACCACGGTCGTTGTACCATTTTGCCCCACAAGCAATTTAACATCACTTTGGCAAACGATCACCTTCCTTCGTTTTTCTCCACGTGGTCTAAAGTGATGCCTTCCTCCTACAAGTATTTCTCTTTGAATTTATTTTGGTCTTCGGGAGTGTGACACCAGGAAGGATAGCCACTGGCTTCTTGTTTCAGTTTCAAAAAGGTATCCATGTAGACTGCGAAAATGCCTTTCTGAGCCTCGTCACCCTTGTGGTACTGTTCTGTCTTGGGAAAGTAGTAAATGTCGTACACTTCTAACAGTTGGTATCCCAGGTCCAGAGTTTTAAACAATTCCACGCTGACCCACGTTCCTGTCAAGGAGCGTTCATCCTGGGTGTGCTGACAAGGTTGGTGTTGGTTGCACGTCTCGGCACAAGTACGGCACAAGGGAAACATCAGTTTTTCTTGGCAATGGTGAGGTAAAACGGGATGATACAAGTCCGTGGGAGGGAAGACATTACATTTAATCAATCCTTCGTATTGTCGAATGTTGTCCAGGTCGTTGTGTTCCGTCAGCAATTTTGGGTGCCCTGCTGAAAAGTGACAATATTTGCACACGTAAGGATACAGCGAACACACGTCCAAGTATTTGATTTCTTCTCCTTTCTCCTCGTCGCCGTGGTACAGCAAACAAGTCGCATTCGTTCGTCCTCCGTACAAACTGTTCCGCGGGTTCAGAGGGTCGGCCAACCTGTAACTTTCCACGATGCGTGTAAACTCGGGATCGGTTTTCAACGGTGATTGTACTCGTGTTCCCACATTTCCACGACTTGGTATCCTTGCTGTTCTAACTTCAAGCGCCGCTGACAAGTGGCCTCGTACAAGTCTACATCATAAAAACTGATTGTTAGTGCCACGTTGAGGGTAACAGATGGGACATCCTTGAAATAAGCAACCGTTAAACTCGTACACGATCTTGGAGTTTTCTAAGTTCCAATCATCCACTGAATACCTTCCGATGGTCCTTTCGCCTCCTCCGTATCAAGCATGTTGGATCCATTTGTCTTCCATGGCGCACAAGTAATGTAGCCAGCGAAGGGCTTTGACCGAGTATTGACTTTTGACAAAATTGGTCGTTTGAGGGCGGATGACAGCCAGGGTCTTTTCGGGTATAAATTGTTTGCGATACACTAAGGAACAGGCTTTGGCAATGGTGCAGGCGTCTTTCAAAGGATCGATCCCTCCGTGTTCCATGAATAATTCTCAAAATTTTCCACAGCAACGCCGTAAAATGTCCACGTCGGATCGACAATACTTTAACATTTCTTCCTGAAAGTAGATGGGGTCCGAGGCGTGAGTGTGGCACCAAGCGTAGAAAGCTTCTCGTTGTTCGGTAAGCATGTTGTCGCGGTCGTAGTAGTGAACCTCGGGGAAATGGGGTAGAACGGCGTGTTGATTGGCTTCGGTATTGAAAAAGTGTGGAAAATAGCCTTTGCCATTTCTGTCATTCCAAACGTTTTAGGCATTCGACTCAAAGGCATGGCCAAGTAACTCAACGAATCTTTAAACTGCATTTGTCCCACTTGCATGGAAGTGATTTTGGCTCCGTTCAGGTTCCGTATAGTAATTGAGAAGAAACTGCCCATTATATCCCGAGAAATTGTGAGCCATCACCGTGGCATAGCAATGACAATCTCCGGAACGTTCGATGTCCTCTTGGCTCCACATCTCGTCAATGGGGTCTAAGATCCATTGGGCGAAATCGGCCAGCGTGTTCGGTACCCGAAAGATTTTTTCACGTCCTCCAGGAATCTTGTTACAGTGGGTGCAATGACAAAAGATAGGTTCTTGGATGCACTTCTAGCACGCTCGATGAGCCACGCAGAAATTAGGAATGTGAATGCCAGTCTCTTCCATGCATTCGAAATCGAAAAAGATGAAATTCCCTTTCTTCTGGTCATCTTCCTCTTCAAGTTTGGAATGGTATTTTTGAATGTAGCATTCGTGTTCCAAGTCCACGATTTAGTGACAAATGGGACATCGTTTCTTTCCTGAACATACGTGTGCCTTGGCACTATTGGTACGCATGACTTATCCACAAGTGGGGCACAATCTCAGGAGTTGACAAGCACTTTTCCGCTGTGAACCTTGCGTCTTTAGATGTTGTTGGTAACAGGCTGGGCTGACAAAAGTGCGCTGACAAGCTGGGCAGTGCACTCGTTGTTGTCCATCGTCAAGACAGGGTTTACAGGCTAAACATCCTGAGCATTTCGATCCACAATGCTTATGCTTGCTCTCGCTTGTTATAGTCATGGCCACATTTCTTACAGAAATAGCCGTATTCCATGAATGCGGTGATACTGGTAATGGCATCAAAATGTTCATCGTGATGATAGACATGAATGTATATTCCGTCTTTGAAATTTTTGCCTCGAAACAATAGAGGTCCGCGCACTTATTGTTGGTATACTTTCAAGGTGTAGCGTGGAGCCAAGACGTCTTGCAATTTTTGCATTTCAGGAATGCCACTGGATGTGTTTTTGGATAGGCAAGCTTGCTGTAACAGGAGTTCTGCTTCTCTTCGTTGTTTGCCTCGGCTAGATTTTTGAATAGTTTGCCAGGTTCTTTTCCATTCTGCCGTGTCGTTCTTGTCAGCATACGTTCGTCCCACCACGATGACAAGGGCTAAATACATCTTGTCTTGAGGGTTGTTAATTCGGACGAGTCTCTTTTTGGTGCCGAGAAGGTCGTCTACTAATAACACCTTTTTGGGTCCGGTCCCTCTGGGAAGAGAAAATTGGGCCATGTACAGTGTCGCTTTTTCATCGGTGATGTGAAACTTGTCGTTTGATTGCTGTACGTGCTGAATCTTGTCGATGACTTTAGAGAGGTGGCAGTTCTGATTGCCTGCTAAACTCAATCCAAACGGGGGACTTCAGACTGTCGTGATAAATGGAAAGTGTCAAGCGATCGTCTTCTTTGGCTTCACACTGTCGTTTCAGTGCTGTTAACAAAGAATACCACACATTTGTGATGAACTCTTCTGCATTCCCCAGCGGTGAGGAGAGTTTATCAGTCTCTAGAATGTGGTAGTATTTTTCAGGGTTTAGTGGTGGTGGATGGTAGTACTTTTCAGGGTTTAGTGGTGGTGGACTTTGGTTTGGTGTAGACTCTCTGGGTCTGGATTCTGGCTCGCTCGTGTCATCTTCAAAGTCGCTGGCATGGATTTGAGCCAAGACTTCGGCTACTGTGCAAGGAGATAGTTCACGTTTTTGCCTCCTACTTTCTTTTCTTTTCTCCACGAAATGATGCGATCGTTACATCTTGAGTGCAAAAAGTCAAATGACTACATTTTAAACGTCATGGTCCCCTATATCAATGTAAGTCTTCCCTATATAAAGCGCCAGTGTCTTCCCTCCAAGTATTCAGTTCACTCTCAATCCTAGCAGAAAGATGGAAGAGCCGACACAAATCGAACTTCTGATCTGAGCTTTGCGAAGCGTCATACGAAGGATTTCTTCAGAGAAACCGACGGACTACTCCCCCTCCTTTCGAGATAAAAGTCAACGTACTTGCTACATCTGTCAGAAGAAAGGGCATTGGTCTTCAGAATGTCCACAACATCAAAGCAAGACTGGTGTCAAAAGAGACAAAAGTCAAGACGCCTGTTACCATTGTCAAGAGAAAGAATATTGGTCTTCAGACTCCCCTGAGAAACATCAGGAGCAGGAGGGAGAGAGGGGTTCAGAACAGGAAGAAGAGGTACCCTCCCAAAAAGAAGAACCCAGATACGTGAAGAAAGAGAAGTAAAGAAGACGAGAAGAAAGTGAGGAAGAAGAGAAAAAACGTTTGAAAATGAAGAAATTCAAAAAACAGAGAGAGTGAAAAGACAAAGAAGAAGAAGAAAAATGAACTTTTTAAAGTGTTGTGTTGTGACATTGGATTGTAAATTTGTACCAGAGAATATACCAGAAAGAAAAACGTTTTGATTTTTAGAATAAGGACCTACACTCACGCACTCACATACGCCCATTACGGGGCAATAGAAGGGATTTTGAGTTTTAATTGATTTTGGAAAACATTGAGTAGTCTCTTTTCGAGAGAGATGGGTGGCCCTGAAAAGGACCGTTGGGTGTTTGTTTGTTTTTTTAACAAAAGCCAAACTCAGGAACGGGAAGTAATAAGCTTTAACTGCCTACCCCTTTGCCACGGCCAAAGCCTCCTTCTGAACCTGCTCCTGTCGATGATTTGTTAGAGATCACTAGGGTGGGTATCTCAGGCGTAGTAGGTGTGTGGACGGGGTTGGACTGTTGGGTTCGGTATGGTCTTTTTCTCTTGGGTCGTATTAAAGAAGTCTGATACATTTGTTTCAGACTCCTTAACTCTGCCAGAATGTCTAAGGGTACCGTCACCGTTTGACTTTCACCGTCCTCCTTCTCTCCTAGACCTTGTTTCTTCTCTGCTTCTTCTTCTTCCTGTCGTTTCCTTCTTGCCCCTTCTTCTTCTCGCTGTTGCTGTTGAATGAGAAAGGCTTGTTCTGCTTCTTTCTGCTGTTGCAAAAATTTATCCAGTTCTTCTTTCTGTCTCTGTCTAAAATCCTCGACGTGTGGTAAGGAAGGAAAAGGCGGAGAAGGTGCTGGTACAGGAACAAATTCTTGCGAAGAAGAGAGAAAATCCACTAAATCCCAATTAAAATGGTCTCTTCTAGAAGTAGGACCGTGTTTGCTTTAGTAGCCGCTGCTATGTCATCACTTCTCGTCTCCACGGCATGTGCACCCCAACTGTCTTCTAAGTTTCCATCATGTTCTGTGTCGCATGGATTCACTGCGCACAGACGCTAGCGCACCTATATGGGAAATGTGACGTCACAGTTAGCTCTCTTCGGATTGGAAGACAAACTCCGCACTCTGACTGAATTTTGTAACGCGTGTTAGGATTGGTGAAAGAACTCAATCCGTTTCGATCCGCTCTTCCACTGTAAATAACCGCAGCTCACTTCATTCCCTTCACCTGTTCTCGTCACAAGATGTGGACTAACGTGTAACAGTCTTCCCTCCTATCGTCGATGCTGTTCAACTATCCAATGTGTGTCAAATCATCATGGGCTATCACCCAGATGACTGATACAGCCCTTTGGAAACGAAGGATCTGTGTGGAGAGGTAAGGCTGTCTGAAGAGATTCTTAATCTACGGCCCAGAAGTCAGACGTAGTTTGAGGAAGAGAAGATGATCCGTGCGATGCCTTCTATGTTAACTGAATGGTGCTAACAAAAAACCAAAGACCCTTTTCAGGGCCACTCATATGTCTAGAAAAGATTTACTCTCTTGCCTAAAAAATTTCTAGTCGATATTTTATGTGATAGATTCATGTTCATCATTCTATGTTTGCGTTTATTGTATGAACAGTACGGGTCGACCCGTACCGTTGGTCAGTACCGCGCGGAAGTTGTTCCCGCCCCGCCAGGCAATGTTTGTGTTTTTGTATGAAGGGTACGGGTTCCCGCCCCGTCAAGCATTATAGCTTTTGTTTCCACTGTCACTGTTTCGCCCGATTGAGGTCAGCCACTTGCAACATTGTTGCCAATGTCCATGACGTCATCCTGTTCCATTCCTATTGACCCTATACAAACCCAACCTATGTTCAACTTTCTCTTATCTGTATTTAGTCCCAACCTTTTGTCCGTATAAATCTTGTCCGTAAACGATCCCAGTGGGTCTTGTAATGGTAATTCCCATTGTCCGTATAGTATCCCACATCACTACTACAGCCCATGCTCGCTTAAAATTGTACGAAGCTTTAGAACTGTTAGGAGATCGTGTGCAGTATTTTGACACGGATTGTTGCATCTACATCGATCGCCTGGGTCACCGGCACCCTGACATCGAAGGAGACCGTTTAGGAGCATGGACGGACGAGCACCCCGACAACAAGATTCTAAGTTTTGCTAGTGGCAGTCCTAAAAATTACGCCTACGAATACCGGGACCTCCAAGGAGAAGTGCACACCGAGTGTAAAGTGAAAGGATTGACTCTCAATTATCGCACTAGTCAAGTGGTGAACTTTGAGGTATTGAAAGAAGCCTTGCAGTCTGGAGAGAATGAAGATTTTGAAATGACCACCTATCAACCTCACAAGATTGTACGTTTAGCCTCACACCAAATCGTCAGTCGACCTTTGGATAAAGTGTATGAAATCGTGTACCAGAAACGAGTGAGACTTCCCAACCACTTCACTTTACCTTACGGACACACTGGTATAAAAAATGGTTCCAATACGACAGCCACCAACAAGGATGACACAGCAAGAATCGAGTGAGAGATTCACGTCCAATAAGAACCTTGAGTGCGATGCTGCGCCTCAAGATCACATCACCAATGTAGTACCACATCTTAGTTGTTTATTTACTAACGCCATGGAAAACTATGTGGAACAAGCGCAACTTCCATACTAAAAGACCTTATGGACACGCTGATACCACCCAGTATAAAAAGTGGACAACTTCCAAGAACGACACTTCATTGCGAGGACAAGCGTCGAGAAAGATGAATCATTCTACGCAGATGAAAAAAGAGAAGGAGCAAACATCATTGGCCTCTTTCACCACCACCATACCGTCACAGCAAAGTGCGTCCAAGAAGAAAAGGATTCAGTAGACCTAAATGAGTATTTTAGCATCCAAATGATTCAGACAGCGATTTCCAGAAAATTTAGGACGACAACTTACACCTACATGGTGAAATTTAAAGACTTCGCGTCTGACATTCCACCCAAGGAAGCAGCAAGTTTCATTACGGACTTATCTGACTCACTGTTAGAGGAACTCAAATGTCAGTGCCAAGTCAAAGATCGAGATCGTTTTAGTCTATGTATGTATCACGACAGTTTGAACTCTCCTGTATGTCTCGGGTTTAGTACACCTGCAGAATTAACTTCTTCCAAACTTTTGAGGGCTATTGAAGACGTGCAGACGATGAAAAAAGAATTTGACATCACCGATGGAAAAGTGACCATTCATATGGCATACGTTGTACCTCCATGCATATCTGTATTTTGTAATTGAACTTTGCCAAAATCAAGTTGATGGTGTACATGACCAGTAACATTAATTCCTTAAACAACATAATGCATAGCTAATATTTCTCTATGAGAAAAGATTCAATATCTTTGTTTCCGTTTATTTCAGTGATAACACTGTCAAAGTTACAACTTGGCGAGGATGTTTTGTTTTGTTTTTTTTTTCAGTCTAGACAGCCTTTGTGTCTGTGCTAGAACTATCAGTGGTACCACCGAACGTGAACATCTTTTTACCTACTTCAGTTTTGGATGTATATGTAGTTCATGTAAATATTTTCATCCATAAATATCTTTTACGGCATTTACAATCATTTCTCTAATTGATCAATATTACCATGCATATCTATATTACTGACCATTTCCTGATCAAAGCACAATTTTTTTCATCCAATTTAGAATGTTCGACGTCGGTTTGCGATTTGTCACCGAACTCGGTGAATGTAATATCTTTTAATGTTTTGATTATGCAGTTAATAGTGCTTTCATTCATACATTCATTCAATGGCGTCGCACAAAGTATTCTCACTAAACGTGTATTATAATCAACTTTTTAAAAATTATTCTCACAAAATGTGTATTGTAATAAACTGTTATAAATTATTTACATTAAATGTGTACTGTAATCAACTATGACCAATCATTATGACAAAATGTGCATTGTAATCAACTGTTATAAATTATTTACATTAAATGTGTACTGTAATCAACTCTGACCAATTATTACGACAAAATGTGTATTGTAATCAACTCTTTTTAATGCATATATTTTAATTGCTGCATCAGTTAAATTGTCGGTTTCAAGTAAATTGACTAAAATGATCTAAGTTACTGTTGATTGTTTGATCTGATGTTGTACGTGTTGCATCCGTTTTTGTTTCAATGTTTAAGGGTTCAGACATGCAGCATCATGTCCCACCCAGTCACATTATCCTGACACCAGGCCGACCAGTCCTAACACTAATCTCTTAATGATGAGCGCTTAGCGAGGCAGCTTTATTACCATTTTTATAAGTCTTTGGTATGACTCGGCCGGGTTTCGAACCGGACGCTCTAACCACTAGGCCATCGGAGTGGTTGCAGTGTAATTGTCTTGATTTGCGCTGTCCATTTATCTAGAGGTATCTCTTTTCAGTTTCTTCCCTTCGGTTTTCATGGTTGTGTGGGGTGTTTTTTTTATCTCTTTGTTCTTTTGTAACTGTTCAGTCTATCGATGGCAAATGCTACTATTTTGTTACGATTCATTAGTCGTAATCTAAGTAACAGAAAGAAGCGAAACCAACAAGTTTTGTAAAACTTGAAAACTAATTTAATTCTCTAAGTTATAAAATGAACATTTAAGAGGAACTTAATCCAAAATAATCCAAAACAGTTCTATCTAAAGTATTTTTACAAAATAGATTGTTGCGAATGAATTCCAGGTCTCAGATGTGTTGATGTATCAATATATTTGAATGCTGAAGTGCTATTAGGCTTGTACCCCAATGGCATTGTCCAAAACTCCTTTGAATGAATTCACAATAGTTCCAAAATAGTACTTAGTCCAAGCAGTTATATTAGCACTTTGTAATTCCAATAAATAATTTAAATAAATGATTTCTCTGAAATTAAACCTAAACACAACATTAAATACTGCAGACTGAACATAAAATAAGAACATTAATAAAGAATAGGAATGAATAAATTGTACTTCTTCACCTTTATATACATCCCCAAGACTCTACTACGACTTTAGGTCGCATTTAATCCCACACAACATTTTACAATTTATCCCCACGTTACGTATGTCGCAACACATCTTACCTGACTTAATCATGTAATAGAAACTTACTTCAAACTGTACACAGGTTCATTTTCTATTACTCAAATCCAAATAAACAACCTATTTATAGCTCATTATCTTAATATTGAACCTACACTCACTGACAAAAATTAGCTACATAATATATTGCCTACAAATGATCATTACAATCTAAAGTCATGGACAAACATTAAATACACAATATAGAAATACTTAACAATTTCATCATGTTTCAAATCTTTTTTACAAATAGATATTTCAGCCATATCCTTGACGCAATTCATACGTTTCTGCTAAATCCCTTGAAGGTTAGTAGAACAACTATACCCCATGGGCAAATCCTTTTTTATATTTATGTCTTCTTGAAAAACGTTGTTTTTCCGTTGCATTCATTTCATTGGTTATTTACTAGTACCTAACAAAAAATATCTGTATTGTGTAACAAGTTTGGCAGATTTTGGTCTAAAGAAACTGGAATGGTCAACTATTGTTTAAAGCATGGTGTAATCAACAGGAAGAGCAGAGTTTAATGGTGCTGCTGGTTATGTCTTTGTTTCGCTAGACATGGTGTCCTTTTTGTAGCGAATAATTTATCAAAGTATGTTTGATTTTACACTCAATTGTGCGGTGTTAATAGAATTTTGTCAGGTATAAATCCATTTGATGTCAAGTAGTCCAGAGTAACCTGACTGAGTGTGAATGGGATAGTTAGCTTTCAATCTGCTTAGGTCCAATGTTGATGGTGAACATGTTTTAAACATTATAGCTTTTCAAAAGCATAATGTAAAGAATCGTAATTTGTGTTGATGATGGGTTTGTTTTTTTTCAACATGTTATTTATTACCGGTAAAGATATCCAACTGGTGAACATATTTAAAGCATTCATGGTATTGTGTTGTATGATACAGTCATTTCTTTTGTGATTTGGTTTATTTGATAATTGTCGTGTTCAACGTCTTTCAGCAATTAATGTTATAGTGCTGTACCATCCTTACGTTTTGACCAAACAAGCAAGTTTTCCAAACCAGATAGTCTATCAACAGTCATGTAAGAGATTGTATTGTTTGGCATGGTTTAAACTTTTTCGTTCTGTATTATTTCATTCATGTTATATTATCTTGTTCCTTCTTCAAACGGTCAGTTTTGGCTTTTTAAATGCTCGTTCAGGTTGCCAAGCTTTCTAATAATTTGAACTCTACGTGGAACTTTTGTCCCCTTTAAAGTTACCTTTAAAGTTACTGTTACAGGCATTGTTTCAAATTTGTTTTCATGTTATTCGTGTTTTATATATTTTACAATAAAATCTGGAAGAATGAGCAACACAATTTCAAGATTAAAACAAGGGCAATTGCGACGTGAATTAAAGTATACTTACGTGTCACTTAGATACTTTGAAATCAGTTTGTGGAGATAAAAGGATGGCTTCCATAATAAGTCACAGATGCGGAAAACAGAAAATCAAATCAGCGAGTTTTACAGAACCAACATTACAGCAAACCTTACCATAATAATCACATGAAGAGAATAAAAAATAAACGTTGAGTTTGAAACAAAGAGCATTTAAACAAATATACTAATGAAGACTACAGGACTTTACACTTAGCTCGGCCAATGTGGTTATGTGAGAAAGCTTGCCAGTAGCTTCTCGTGGGTCGGTGGTTCTTTCCGCGGTTATCCCGGATTCTTCCTCCACCATTTATACTGGCCGCCATGTATAGCCTATCTTGTGCTGAAAATGGCATTAAATCCTACAACAACAACAACACTTGGCTAGAAGTAGAATGATGTCAACAATAAAAGGCAACATCAAGTCTAACACAGTATTGAAAATGCTAGTGTGCCACGACTTGACTTCTGTATGGAATGGTTACATTTTATAAAGCATGAAGCTGTAAGAGAAGATAAATCAGACGATATCGTACTGCATGACTCCTTGGACTGTATGGCTTCTATAGGACGTGTTAACCAGAAAAAATAAATCAATAATGCAAATATGCCAGTAGATACATGGAAGAGCACAATAAAAAAGCCGAATAATTCAAGATAGTCAACTTCATTACTAAATTTTTAACAGCATTTCTTAATCCCAGTACTTAACCAGTGTGGTTAAAGGAACAAAAGTAACGACAAAAAAGCAATCCAATGGGCATTTCATTGTCAATAAACAAATTCTTCAAAAATTCTTTCACTTTCACATCGCCTTCTGATGACTTGTTGAAATCTACATGGTTAAACGTTAGCACTCAACGCGGATTGAGGTAAGCCTACCTTAAATGAAAAACAAAAACAACAATCCGGTGAAATATCAATTATGTTTGAAGTCATGTGGTGATCTTTGAATTTATTCTGCAAAATGGCTTGATTGCCAATCGACAAACTTTTTTTTCTGATTCATGATGTCACGTTGTAAATTATAACATCTGGTGGGGGATTTGTGCAGTTCTAGCACTGACAAATATTTTGACGCTTTCTCATCCATGTTTTCCAACTTTTTTCAGTCAAGATTTTACGGCGTATCTCTTCGTAAGCTATATATGCTATTGCTATGTTCAGTTACCATTTTTCATCTTTAAGTTAAGGTATTGTTCCGTGCATTGTTAGTGGGAAAATGGATACTGTCCAGCATAAATCCCAAGTGTAAAACTGTGACGTTTCCATTATCTTCGCTAGCTAACCAATACAATGTCTAAAGCCGTGAAGATTTCGAACTGAAATATTCTGATCCTCCTGAATAAGAATATGATGAACTCTGAACGTTAGATCAGTGAATTCAAAAAAGAATTGATGATCCTGAAAATCTTGACGGTGGTTTTAAATATCAAGATATCGTGTGTGTTGATGAACTTAACAAACTCTACAAGAAAATGAAGTATTGTTTGCGAGACTACTATCAAATTCTGACTAAAAGTCGGTCCAGACTTGTAAGCAAATATGCGAGAGATTTGGTTAGAATGTAGTCATAATATATATTGTTATGTATATTTAATTTGTATTGCGTGCTTGACCTTTGTTAGTAACTGAGGGTAAGAGTTTGGGCCCACCTCACTAAAGTAATTTTTTAAAACTATGCTTACATGGATTTTTCCATTGGAAATTCTATTGTTTACCTGATTTTTATATTTACTTCCAAGGCCTTCCCTTCTTTACCAGTCAGATTAATCTGTGTTGCGATTCTGAAGTGCTGCAGTTTCGGTAATTTATCAGTCCAATTTAAGATAGTAAGTCATGTTTTATCACCTATATTTGTGTCCTTGGATAATAAGGTACCGGAGTGTTCTGGTTCACATCTCTAAAAATCCAGTAGTAAGATATTGGAAAATAGTGGTGTTTTGTTTTTATGCAGTGTGTGTGTGTGTGTGTGTGTGTGTGATTTGGATTTTTAACGTAATTTTAAAATTTTTTCAGTCATATTGCTACGATGTCTGCAGTGTGGCAGTTTATAGTGATGTCTAACACCAGAGCATCATGCTGGTGAACATAATAAGCATTCCTGGT
>JAECUM010014834.1:0-34566 GCA_016617855.1 Megalonaias nervosa | reverse complement strand
ATTCTTACCACTTAAGCCACCGGAGCGGTTGACATATGCAGAATCGGAGGAGCAGTAATTATAATTCGAGTTGCCTAAAACGCAGAGCATTAATTACTATGATAATTGAAGTTGCTAAGACGCAGAGGAGTAATCATTAGTTAAATTCAGTTGCCCAAAAGGGCGAATTAAAAGTAAATCTGAAATGGTAGAAATCATTTATACAAGGCTTGTGATTCCACATTTATCTTCCAGTAGTTCACACTACCTGTATTCTACTCAATCGACTATCAATAAGTTCTTATATGCACCTATTTGTAATTGTGGTCTTGCCGTATGACCATTCAAGCAATTGGTAAATGTTGGAGTGGGGTGATGAAACCCAGGATTTATCTCCGCCATCATTAAGGCACAATCAAATTGGAGAAAGATGCAGTCCCCCACATTTTAAGACTTTCTTCCCAGAAGTCTATCGTTGAGATCTTTTAGGCATCGATATGTATCGGAATTTATGGATAGAGAGCACCATATCAGTTATCCATGTTTGCTTGTGTGATTTGATTAATCTTTTCTAAGAAACATCTGCAATCGGCATTATTAACACCTGTAACTTTTTTTTTTTTTAATATAAATCCTTAAGTTGTATAAATTCTTCCTGTATAGCTGATAATGTTCTCTTTTTCACACAGGAACGTTCATTTTTAAGAGACTGTCACAAAAGTATGGGCAAGAAGTCGAATGCAACAACACTGAGAAGCTTGTTTTACCCTACAATTACACCAGACTCAAGTATATAATTTCTATACATGACCATTGTGTATACCAACAGATTATAGTATGTCATTTCTATATATCATTATTATGTATACCAACAGACTCTGGTATATAGTTTCTGTACATGATCATTGTGTATGCCAGCAGACTCAGGTATGTAATTTCTATGCATGATCATCGTGTATACCAGCAGACTCAGGTATGTAATTTCTATACATGATCATTATGTATAACAGCCGACTCAGGTGTTTTAATTTATATACTTATAGGTTACTGCATTTGTATGGGAAAATATGAATGAGTTTTTCGGATTGAAATACTGCACGATCTTGGGTGTGCAGTATATCCATCTAACAAAACGAGTTCATATTTTCCCATACAAATGCACTAACCTTTTTATTATATGCTCATTTTCTTATTCTACCTAAGGCTTAATTATATAAACAAAAATACGCTGCAAGAAACAAAGTAACTGAATGTATGCTGTATTCCAAACTAAATACACAAGCACAGATTCATCATTACGCAACAACATTATTAATGCGCTCGTAACTCCCCCCCCCCCAGATAAATTTGAACTTAGTCGCGCTAGACCTAACTTGCAAAAGAAAATGGCGTTTTGGTCTACTTGAAATTGAAATTTGGAGTCATAGTGTGAATGAATGCGCATTGCAACAACTTTTCCATTAGATCTGGAATTAATAGATTTTGGTATTTTTGTCGATTCGACGAAATTTCGTGATTATGGACTGGATTTATCTGTGCCAATTCTACATGAAGTACATCGGATTTCAGCAGTGTGTTGACATCAGCAAGTGTGTTTCTGTTCTGTCACTGAATGTTTGAAATCATAATGTGGGGAAAAATATGAAGTCTTTCAATTGCAATTATCAAAAAGACGCTATGGAATATAATGTTTATTTCATTTTGAGTGCAGTGAGGAGGATGCAATTGCACTTGGAATATAGTCGAAATTACAGTACAGTTTCGAATTGTGTAATCAAGCTTGATAACCCATGACATAGCTCATGTCATTCGGATTTGCAGAACTAAGAAAGAACATTTTGAGGAAATTCAGGATATAAAACTGTTAAGTATATATTTTTTGCCATTCTTATTACCAGCTAAAGAAGACAGTTTATGCCTTGCCACTTGCATGTTACTTGTAAGGACCCTGTCTAGCGTCTATAGCTAGCCTAAATCCGAAACATTGTATCAAAAAAGTTAACGCGGAATGTAACAAAGCAGCTGGTATGTGGCAGGCCACGAAACATCTGCTTTAGTTCATTCAAAAATAAATTTAATCAACCAAAACGTAAAGCGTCTACTATGTGAGTGTACATGATTTGTTTACAAAGTAGTTCCTAATACACTGTTGGGCACATGTGAGTGCAATATGAAGTGCACGTGAGTGCAATATCGTAAAATATTGCACGATTCTGACAATGTAAAGTTAACGGAGAAAAAAATGAGTAAATAATAAATGATCCTTATGTATACCAGCCGATTCAGGTATGTAATTTCTATACATGATCATCATGTATACCAACAGACTGAGGTATGTAGTTTCTATACATGATCATTATGTATACCAACAGAAGGGAGGAGTCGGGACAGCGCCACATGATAAAACATCATAAAACGTTTCGCCTTGTAGTGGAATTATAACATACAACAATATTTGGTTTCTAAATGCTGTAGTGAAGACAAGGAAAACATATGATTTTTTTCCACATGTTAGATGGGTCATACTTGGGTGTACGAAGAAACCGAATCATGAGTGGGAAACAAGTGTCAGTATTACAATGATGAAAAAAGAAAATGATTTCTGCACAGAAACTTTTATCTGTACTTACCTCAGGTCACACCATTTTGGTATTCTCCACATATGTACGACCTAGCGTGTATGCTTTTCATTCTTATTGCAACCTTCACTCAGCAGAAAGTACATGCATTTATTTATTTTCTTGAGCTCTGCTGACCATGGACTAGAATAGCTTTCCCAATGACTTGTCTTCCGTCCGTCGTTTGTCTTTTAGCAATCTATTTCTTCAACAACTGGGGGCATTGCCATACAACTTGATGCATACAATAATCTCAATGTGAAGTTGGACCTACATTAGATATGTGCCTACTGGACTTTTAATATAGCCGCTACCGCATCTTTATTAAAAATCTTGCATTGATTACTCATCCTGAACTGATGGTCATATTGACATGGGTTTTCACAAAGTGACTTCATAATATCTGGTTGATCTTACATGATAATGATGCTGATGTGACGTCTAGTATGATCACTGTGTATTCAGAATCTTCTTGTGGTTAGGCTTCGGGAATGGATGATGTTATCAACATGAGGTTTTCACTTAAATACTTCTTATGATACCAAATTGGTACTTAATGTGTAGGTGACAATTAAGTTTTTGCTTTTGAGTCGCTCATTTCACAGGGTTAAAAATGTAATGAAACTCTATTCCCCTGATTTTCCCAGCTGGTAATCCTTGTTATTAAAAAATAAATGTATAATATGAGGTTTTAAAGACCCCTCTCTCTCTCTCTTTCTCTCTCTCTCTCTCTCTCTCTCTCTCTCTCTATATATATATATATATATATAAATGAATGATGGTGTTGATTTTTCCAACTGGTATAATCAGTGAAATGTTTGAAGAACCTATATATTTTAATTTATGAATGATGGCGGTTGGTTTGAGTTTGAGGCTACATAGACGCACAGCTACTGTAATCTTTTCTTTTTCATTTGCATCTTATAGAATGGTTGCTACCTCAGTATGGCTGTTTTCACTTTCTAAATTGTGAAATAAATTATATATATGTGTGCTGATTATAATTTTTAAACATTTCATTAAGTACACTTTAAGAAAATAGTAATGCCTACACTGAAAATTTATTTCGGTATATTAACGTCAGGTAAAATTTGTTTACTCGGCGTTATTTCATGAGCATTCCAGAGCACACAAAACAATCAATTTTTATCAGCTGTCGACTTTCTATAGCACTCAGGTATTTCTAATGGTGACTAAAAAAATGTCAATTAAAGTAAGTGAAAGACAGGTATACATTTGTTAACTTTCTCTGCATTATTAGAATTTTGAAGTAGCCTGTCATGTGCTACAAAATTCCAGAATGGAACCTTAATGACCAAGCCTATACTATTATTGCATGGCATGATTGGGGTGGAATAGCTGAAAAATTTGAACAATAATCATACATTTCTTCCGCAGAACAGTATTAATTAATACCAAAGACTCACAAGTACACCCTTCACTCAGTACCATACAGATATGAACAGTAAGCTATCTTGTGGAGCAAACAACATTGCCTTTTGCCTTCTCTACTTTCAGTGGTGATCCAAAATGTCAGAACAAAACAAAATTAAACCTCCAAAATGGTCGCCATCTTGAAACTCTTGCTATGGCTACTTATCCTAAAACGATAGACAAATCAACATGATGCTTTCACTCAAAGACTTCTCATGATATGTCATTGGTCCTAAATGCAAATGGTGCTTATCAGATCTCCAGTATGGCAGCCATCTTAAAAATGTTGTTATCATTACTGAACAGAAGGTCACACAGAAATGGGTTTTCACTAAAAATACTTTTTATTATATCTGTCTGGTCCTAATATAAACGGTGTTCAGACCATGACCTTCATGATGGACATAATAACAATGGCAGCCATATTGAAAATTGGTATCACTGCTTTTCTTGAACGTATGGTCGCATCAGCATGGGTCTTTCACTGAACCACTTCTCATTATAGTGTAGTTGGTCCCACGTGACAATGATGCTGATCTGTCTTCCCAAAATATGAAATATCACATTATGGGTATTTCTCATGAATGGATCACCATGTCAGTATTTTTTATTGAGATAACCTCCTCTTTCCTGCAATATACAGATATTCCTATAGTAAAATTATCCAATCCATCCTCCAAAATGGCTGCCTTGATGTCCATCTGAAAATCTTTACATGACCAGCACAAAAAAAATGGTGTTCATACCGTTAGCCTGTAATTTCATGCCTGTAATGCAAATAATTTATTTTATCATTATTCAAAACATTATGTTTAGAAACAACCGAGAAAGTTAGAGACATTGTAATTGAACAGGAATCCCTTGGGAGTCTAAGGGCATATATGTACACGGACAAGGGTAGCACTGATTTTTGTGGAGGGGTATAAGAAAACAAAATTGCCAGTTGCAAGGAAATAAAAAAGTATCACCTTGCACTGTTGATCATAACACAGCTTTCGATTACTTACAGATATCAAATCTGGACAGGTGAGATGTGGAGAACACTCAGACTATGGAAGTATTACTCTCCTCTTCCAAGATGATGTTGGTGGTTTGGAGGTAAGCATAATGTTTTTGTTGTATCTTACTGTTATGCAAAGAGCAGTGGCTGAGTGGATAGATGCAGAATCTAAAATGAGTAAGATCACAGTACAGATGACAACATTTTATTTATCTTGCTGATTACTGTATAGTAGCAATGATAAATACGGGATGACTATATCTACAATAAGTTAGGAGATGGATGGAAACATATCGGGACAGACTGATAGATATACCAGCTAACAGACTGGTAACTGACATGATTGGTTCAATTTTCTTAATGGCATGTTAGCAAATGAAAGGTCATGGCATGTCTATGGAATCAGAGTAAAGTACCTTGCCAAGAGAGAGTATGGCAGGACCACGTGCTAGCTGGCTAACTGGCGAGAGAGAGAGAGAGAGAGAGAGAGAGAGAGAGAGAGAGAGAAAGAGAGAGAGGAGAGAGAGAGAGAGAGAGAGAGTAATCAAGTTGACATACCCATAAACCAACCAATAATTGGAAAGATAACAAGAAATGAATAAACACATCCCTTTACAGGTGAGAGGTGTGGATGACATTTACATACCTGCAAACCCTCTTCCTGGCACAATTCTAGTTAATATTGGAGACCTCATGCAAAGATGGACGGCTGACAAGCTGATAGCAACGGTTAGATCCAGTACTTTATTTATTCATTTCCAACATACATGTCTACATGCATCCATGTATCCATGTATGCATGCATGCATATGAATATAACAGAACCGCGTCATTATTTTCATCAAAAAGTCACTTGTGCATATTAACTAATAATATGAAAGAGGCATACACTTAAGAAGATATTTTCCATATCAAGTTTAAATTGTGATACATTATTTCATACATACACAAATACAGGCACTCCAGAATTTTATATATGATTTAATGAAAATAATGGAGTAAAAAAGGCTATAATCTTTAGAAAGATATTCATTGAGTAACAAGAAACGTGTGTTCCTATTCTGTAAAAGAGAAACGGCGAAGATGAATATATTCTTTTGAAAATGCATTATAAAAAAGGCTAGAAAAAGGTAAGATTCTAAAATGAAGTCAACATATTATGATATTCAGCACGTTTCATTTATGTTTGTATGTACATTAAAATTTTAAAGTATGACATTTTATTTAGATCACAAACTATTGCTTTCTCATTTTATTTTCAGCCATTACATGATTGCTTTAACAAACAATTTTTTTTTTTTTAAAGAAACACAGAGTGTTAATACCCGAGGAAGAATTGAAAAAGCACCAGTGTCGTCAGTCATTTGCGTTTTTTGTTCACCCTGATGATGATTGTATGATCACATGTTTGGATGGGTCCAACAAGTATGACCCTATAACCAGCAAGGATTATCTGGATTACCGGTTTAGCCTCACATACTGAAAACAAAATTGCCACTGCAACTTAATGCAAAGCTGGAAATCAGGTCTCAAAGGTTGTATATGATTCCAAGGCTGTAAGTGGCATTGATTAAATCGAATATATTATAAAAAGGATTTCAGTGAAACACTGATGAGTGAATAAAATGCTGAATAATCATGTAGTTGCATTGTGACTGTAATTAATTTCTTAAAGAGCAATATACAAACATATTTCATTTAAACTTGATATCTTATTGAGGCACTTTGGTCACAAAATGTTATGATCTGTTAAAAACTATTATTCTGTATACATTCGAAGCATAGTTATGGGATTTGTCAGAAGCAACTGATATTTTGGTTGATAATACATTCAGGACTGTGAAACAATTCTAAAAAGATGCTACAGAATTTTATAACTGTATACCTTGCAATTATCGTTGATCAATTTATGAGTTGTAATTTCATTGTCAGTGAACTGAATATACATTTGTGTCAATGATTTTCATGCTATTAAATTAATAATCAAGTTTACTTTTTACTTGATTAAATTTGATTGAAATCTTGAACTTATTATATATGAACATTATATGCAGATGTCTTTTAACTTAGTATGAATAACTAAATTTTCTAGATTAAAATCATCTATTTAATTAGTCCGTGTATCAAATTTCCCTTTTCTCTATGATGGAAAAAGTAGTTCCAATTGAAACTGATGGGTGCAGCTTCAGAGGCAAAGTACCTGATGACAATAGACTATGAGTAGCTTTAATGTCCCTTAATATTTAAATTTTGATAGGTTTGGCAGAATCACCAATAACTGATAGAGAATGTTTCAACATGAATGGTTCATAATTCTCCATGGTAGAATCAAACTAGGGTTTGTTTGACCCAACTAATGTATTGCTTTCCATACAAAACCATGACTTTTGCCTTATAAATAAGAGCATTTGGAATAGCTCTGTCTTTATTCTGTAGCTTCTTTTGCAGCCTGTAGCAATCAGAAATGATGTGTCTTTTCTTCTTACAATAACGGCACATAGGAGGAGATGAGGATTTTTGATCTGTCATATCAGAAGTTTGAATTCTGAATGTTGTGCTTGATTGAGATTTGGTAGTGTTCATATGAGACTGAGCGGAGTTATAAATGTTGTGCTGAATTGAGATTTGGAAGTGCTCACATGAGACTGAGGTGAATTCAGAATGTTGTGCTGGACTGAGATTTGGAAGTACTCATATAAGACTGAGTTGAATTCTGAATGTTGTGCTGGACTGAGATCTGGAAGTATTCTTATGAGACTGAGATGACATTTTACCAAAGAAAACTATGGAGAGGAAGATTTGTTGACAAATGAAATTTTGTGAGTCAAGGAATAATCGTCAACTGAGCTTGCAGTATTTTCCAAAGTTTCCACCTTTTGCTCATCAAGCTCTGTCTTGACATCATTATGGGTGCGGTTCTTTAACTCTTCAACTAATGAGCTGTCTGAGTTTATCGTAATCTTGATCAACCTTTTTGGCTGAGCACCACCTATCAAATAGTTGTTATTTTCTCTTGCAAACTTGACATGAGTTTGTTCAGTTTCTTTTCTACAATTTCTAAATGTTTGTCGATATATCTCAGGTACCAACTCATAACTCTTCAAGATACATTATGCAACCACAACATAATCAGCACTTTGTTGTGCTGACATTGAAGTGTAGGCTTTTACAAGCTGTGCCAATACATGCACTATGCAATAACAAAGTCCAATGCTCTCTTGATCATTTAAAGTTTTCAGCAAATTTTCTCAGAATGAGGAAAGTATTTATCAACTTGTTTTTCCTGAAAAGGGGTATTAACCTAATATTTATGGAAACATCAAAACCTGAACATGTGTATATTTGGGGGTTGAGAGAGAGAGAGAGAGAGAGAGAGTACACCACCTGCCAATTGTAATTCTATTAATCTATAGGGCATTTCTCTTTCTTCTATCTGCATTTGTTCCCTCTCATCTCTCTCTCTCTCTCTCTCTCTCTCTCTCTCTCTCTCTCTCTCTCTGCATTTGCATCTCCCTCTCTTTCCCTTTCTGCATTTGGTTTTCTTCTCTCTCTCTGCACTAGCAGTGGTATTTTCTCTTCTTTTCTTTGCCTTTGTATTTCTCTCTCTCTCTCTCTCTCTCTCTCTCTCTCTCTCTCTCTCTCTCTCTTTGTATGTCAATTTTCCTCTTTCTGGTTGCTATAATTTCTTTCTGAAGCTGAAGTTTTCTTAATACCAATTCCAATTCCGTCTGGGTTTTCTGTTTGTAATTTCTTTAATTTTGTATCAAAACCAGAGGCAGACTTATTAATTAAACCCAAAAGCACTATCATACAAAATTTCCTTTCCCACCAAATACTGACTCAGAATATTTCTCATTTCTTGCTTTTGCTTTCTAATGGTATAATGTCTGGCAAGCTCAAGAAACTCGTAATTTTTGCTAGAATCTAACCCTTTCTTGATAGGATTTAAAACAAAGTCCTAGACATTAGATGTGAATGCTTATTGTAAATTCACTAAACATTTCATGAATGTGTGAAATTAAAGTCTTTACCAGGGACAATGAAAATACAAAACAAATTGAATTTAAATTTTAAAGACAATTTTTTAATATCTTGAAATGTATTAAAGAAAATCAGAGCTGGGAGGGACAATGAAAATACAAAACAAATTGAATTTAAATTTTAAAGACAATTTTTTAATATCTTGAAATGTATTAAAGAAAATCAGAGCTGGGAGGGACAATGAAAATACAAAACAAATTGAATTTAAATTTTAAAGACAATTTGAAAATACAAAACAAATTGAATTTAAATTTTAAAGACAATTTTTTAATATCTTGAAATGTATTAAAGAAAATCAGAGCTGGGACGAGTTTCTGTTACGAGTCTATGGTCTTAAACTTTGTAACAGAAAGAAGCAAAACCAACAAGTTTAGTCAGATTTAACAAAGAATTAATCTCCTTTGAATACAAAGTGGAAATTGAAGAGGAACTTAAAATATTGTAAATTAAATCCCAGAGTAGTATTTTAGTCCAAAAGGTAAATGAGCATTTTGTAATTCCAATGAATAATTTAAATAAATGATACCTCTCAAATTACATCTGAACACAAATGAAATTGATTCCACAGACAGACCTTAACACGGAATGAATACTTGTTTATTAAATCCCTTATATCCAGACTGTCACCAGACTTATGACCCAACAAAAATGCCCCGGATGTGGATCATTTCTAGTTGAAATTTCCATAATATCGTGAACAGGTTAACTTCTTGCGACATAGCAAACTCATAAACAAGGATAGACTTAGAATGCGGTTTTTAGTAAATATCTTTTAAAAACATGACAACTGTCATTTAGGCCAAAACTCTACCAGCAATCACAGACAAAGGTCCAGTACACAATATAAAATTTAATATGCATAAAACTTTGCTACTTTAAGATGCACTGTGCCACATTGATCTAGTACTGTATTGGTTTGTCTGTAAGATAATGCACCCGAACAGATTTTAAAAAAACACGCACAAAAAAATAACTTTGAAATGCTAGTTAATAACCTTCATGATAAGGGAATTTATATACATTTATTTTGTATGCAAATGCCAAAATGTGTCACATTATGAACAAATTTTTATTAGTACACAAACTTTGACTCAAAATAGTCAAGAAGGTCCTTGTTAAAATCACACTTTCATAAACTTAATAAATCATATTTTCTAAATGTGCTGAAACCCTACTGAAAATGAAATTCGTATTTATAACTTAGGTTTTATAAATATATATTATGAATACGAAATTTGCTGATGTGACTATTCTACCTTTGTTTTCGTCTGTCAAATGAAAGAGAGAAAATATACAAACTAGATCTTACAAAAATTGAATATAAGAACGCTCAAAACTTACCTGTGTGTCAGTGGTATAGCTGTGGAAAGAATAATATGAATTTTATACTGTTTGATCAGTACGATTACAAGTCGCTACGAAACACAATTTATAACAAACCATGAAAGTAACACAGTAGCAAAGCTGAACTATTAAACGGAATTTTCAAAAGAAAGAAATTATTAAACTCTGTTTCATTGAGAAGACGTTTAAAAGTGGATTGTACCAGCGTTGAAACCTGAACGTAAAATTGCTTTCTTGTGTTACAGGACCTTCGCATAGAGTGTTTATTTAGATATGACCACTTTTTGCTACGTTGAAAAAGTTTTCGTCTTTTGCAATATATTTATAAGACAGTTCACACTAATTTTTCATTGACTAACCAAGGGATGGCGAGATCTGTATTGATTATACATTTCTCCCTTTTTGCAATATATTTATAAGACAGTTCACACTAATTTTTCATTGACTAACCAAGGGATGGCGAGATCTGTATTGATTGTACATTTCTCCCTTATGAAGCTGTATTGAAAGTGAAACTACGTTGCGAATCTATTACTTTAATATGAAGGTCAAAGAATAGGCATGGGGTTGCAATATAAAACTTAGTGACTACATTTCCATATACAGAGGGATACAAACCGACAACCCAGGTGCAAAATGCTCAGACATTTAAATTTTTTATGATTGTATGTGACTTTCATTATTATTAATATTCATGTTGAAATGGACGAAAATATTCAATTTTATGAACATTTTTACTCAAGTTTACCAAATTTTTTTATGCACAAGACTTGTTTTGTACAGAACGTATATTGACTTTCTCATGTTTATCCATATTTCCTCCCTCTATCTGCATTTTCTCAATATTTCCGGAAAAGCTGATTCTTGTGCAGATTTAAAAACTGCATACTATTGAATCTTGAAATACATATTTGAACTTACAATATTTAAGATAAATGTTACAAATTTGTAGGGTTTAAAATTAATTTTTGCGATTTCTTTTTGGCCATTTATTAGTCAGTAACATTTAGCCAAGGAATATAATACACTAAGATGAACAACGATGGAGTAGTTGAAAGACGAGGATAAAAAAAGTTAACTGTCAATAGAAATGTGTAGGACATTGTGTAGAAAGTTGACAAAGTAAAGAAGAGACAAAGAGGAACAGCAAAACAAAGGAAGAAAAAGTGAGATTAAAGTGAGCGGTGCGTCCTCCTAGAGCAGAAGCGATAAGGAATCATTTGGAAAATGGGGAATTGCAGTTTACAGCTGTTCCTGACCCTTGGAAGTGCACGTGTTCTTTTAAGTAAATCTTTATTGCTTCTAAATAAATTTATGAACAGCATACAAAATATGAATGTTTACTTCCAACGGAAGCAGATTTAAACAGTTCGATGTGGTAATAAACGTAATAACAAGAAATATATTTAAAAAAGAAATTGTGTACTTTCTACCGATGCACATCTGCAAAGAGGTCAACTGAATACATTCTTTGTAAATAAATGTTAAATAAGTGAGCTACGAGTGGTTCCAAGTCTGGCACAAAGACCTGAAATATCTCTCTACCCGAATAAAAGTGTCTGGAAACATAAGTGCCCTTATTATTATATAATGCACTTTTGAAATTGTCAATTGGGTCGCTTTGGTGTGTCTAATTAGATAATGTATTCCATTCTTGAATGACCGAAGGAAATAAAACAGGTTGTAATAAAGACTTGTACTAATTCGAAATGAGTAATAACTAACTGTTGGTTGAATCAAAGATAAGTAGGGCTTGAAACATTTGTCATTTTGCACAAAAGTTCAAGTTTGTGTTTTTGTCATCTGGATTCAAGACTTTTTAATCCTATTTCTTAACTGTAGAGCCAGTCTAAATGTTTCATTAAATTGCTGTATGTTAGGGATAATCAGTACATGCAGAGGAAACTAATGAATCAACATGAAACACATTTATCTGATTTATTAGAGTTATACCATCTGCAAGCATAGTGTAATGGTTGTACATTTTTGTAGATGTTTCGTCGCAGCACATTTTGTCGTGGTCAGCATGACATGTAGTCATTAAGATTGATGTATGCGCTAGGTTCACAATAAATTGCTGCCAGCGAAGGATGGGACATACTCGGTTTGAGGGCACGATTGAATTTTAATTAGGACCCGCTATGGGAACGTTCCAACAGAGACGGTAACGTAAGGTCAAGTAGAGGGATTCAACAAAGTAGAGACAATCCAGAGACAATTTTGTGCCATTTGGAAATGTGTCATAAAATCACACTTTCTAGAAATAGTTATTAATATAGGCGAAGTAGAGTGAATTAGTCTAGCTTCGATGTGTGTGTGTTAAATTTTTGGCGGTTAAAGAAAATGAATCCTGATTGGCTAAGCTTAACGAGGGTGAGTGTTTCCCAGACAAAATTCAAGCTTTTAAGTAATCCCCGCGCGAAATTAGTCAGTCAAAGTTCTATGGGAAGCCATAATTTAGCTCCGAAAAATAACAAGTATTTATTGTTAAATTGTCTAAAGAACGGGGTCTGGACGAATTTGAGAAACCCGGAACCAATGAGTGATTTGGCTGCATTGAAAGAGCGAGTTTTACATCCGGAGATCGTGCTATTCTATTTTATATCTTTGCTCAGATTTCTGTTATTCCATCCATTAATTTCATATTTTTGTTTGATTGGTTGCTCGATCCGGGCAATAACACTGTGGTCGATCATCTCCTAGATAACGATAACCAAAGTACCATAACAGGTGGGGTATCATATCACTCCCACCCCGACACATAGCTATGCAGAGAACGCTCATTTTTTTCTGATGTTTTTAATGGATTTTACTTCGTGAAAAATTATATTTTGACGAATAAAGCACTTGTTCAAGGTTGCACAGTACTATTTCAAATTCCGTAGTAAACCTCTGGAAACGCCATTATAATATTAATTCATTAACTTTAATTTCTAAATGATCTCGATCAAATATATGCTTTCCGTATAGACACATCCTTGATCCAAGTTTCAGTTTGGACAATACCATGTGAGCCGAGACATTTTCCCCTCATGTGCTTAATCCATGTTTTTGAATTATGCACGTAAAAAGGTACTGAGTGGTCCCAAATCAAGTCTGTCAACGATTGAAATGTATTTACACCAAGGATATCTACGTATTTTTAGTAGATATATGGAAATATTTCACTCATGAAGTGGAAACATTGTAATGTCTCGAGTGGTGAAAGCCACGAGTGACAATACAAAATGTTTCCACTTCAAGAGTGAAATATTTCCGTATATTTACTTAAAACATGTTGATATTCTTTTGTTATATGTTTTTAAAGGCAAAAGCATGGGTTTTCTCCATTATGTGCCAATTCAGTTCACAGCTGAATTATATCGATTAAAAGACCGCTCCGGTGCCCTAGTGGTTAGAGCGTCCGCCTCGGATGCGGGAGGTCGCGGGTTCGAACCCCGACCGAGACTACCAAAGACTTATAAAAATAGTACTAACAGCTGCCTCGCTAGGCGCTCAGCGTTAAGAGTTTAGTGTTAGGACTGGTCGGCCTGGTGTCAGGATAATGTGACTGGGTGGGACAGGATGCTACATGTCTGCGGCATGATGCCCCAGTGCTAGACTTCACTATAAACTGCCACACTGCAGACATCGTAGCGATATGACTGAAAAATTGTTGAAGCTACATTAAAAATCCAAATCGCACACACACACACACACACACACACACACACACACACACACACACACATATCAATTAAAGAATTTCCTAAATTTTACAAAAGGTTCTGGACAACGACGTTTTAAAAATTTATCTTATACATATCATGCTTCAAACTGGTTATTTTTAAAAAAGAAAAATAAAAATAAAGACTGTTGTCGTACGAAAAGGAAAATGTTTATTTTGTTAACACATTTAAAGTCGGCAGTCTAGCTCGGTGGCAAACGATGATTCCAATTTTCGGTGTCACTTAATTTCGCTTTGCAGTCAACACTAAACAAGGCCAGATTTATCCATCGTATTCAAACATTATTCTGATGCAAGTTAAAATTGTTTCTTAAAAATGGTTTTACTATATTTAATCTCGATTTTCTTATAAATAAAAACTAAAATACTATATAGGTAACACATATCAACAGCTCATATACGTTCAGTCACTGACAGTTCCCTTGAATTATGTGGAAAACTACTAATTAAAAGTTAACACTGGAAGTGTACTTTTTGCTGTTTGGAGTCACAGGTGCTCGACGCGAGCTTGATGTTATGAAAAAAACAATAATCTGAAGGAAAAAAAATCATACAGAGTGACAAAAATACCTCAGATTACCCCCATGACCCGTTCTGACATTGGACCCTCTCTATCATACTATTTCTTATATAGTATGATAAAGAGGGTCCAATGTCAAAACGGGTCATGGGGGTAATCTGAGGTATTTTTGTCACTCTGTATGATTTTGTTTTCCTTCAGATTATTGTTTTTCTCTTAACATCAAGCTCGCGTCGAGCACCTGTGTTTGGTGTTCGTTTTTAAGCATTGCTTGATGGCACCTCGGTGACTGCAGAAATATACACTGGAGATCTACGTTTGACACCTTTTAAGATCTGTACAGCCTGATGGAGAGAGAGAGAGAGAGAGAGAGAGAGAGCAGCAGCAGTAGCAGCAGAAAAATGTTGTATGTCTAAACATTGAAATCAGGGTTTCAGTAACACACGAGCGGATATATTTCCTAAACGGAAAAAAGTAGTTCCAAACGTGGCCACTTTGGCGATATTATTTTTCTCCCACTTTTATATTTCAGGATCTCACTATGAAATATATAATAACATATGATCCTATCTTGTTCATTTACAAACAGGATAAGCTCCAAAAAGATTCCTTTCACTAAACTGTTACTTTTCATTATCAACAAACCACCTTACAAGCTATGTGAGTGGATATATATATATATATATATATATATATATATATATATATATATATATATATATATATAAGCAGCAGGGAGGGTGAACAGACCACTTTTCGTAGAACCTTTATTTTTGAAAAATAAGGGTTCCTATAAGGGCTAAAAAAGATTATGTTTGAAACAAAACGACTACGAACATAAACAGTTCCATAGAGCCTTTATTTTTGAAAAATGGAACCAGAAAAATATCACATACATGTGGTCACCCTCCCTGCTGCTGTCGATTTAAAAAGATTGTTTATCGACTTGAATAAATTAAAAAATAAACAGCAGCGATGATGTTCAGTCTACCATTCCACTGGGTCCCTTCTGCCAGTAAAGTCTTTTGCCAATAAGGTCCTAAGAGTCCCTTATTGAGGCCTTAAGCCCACAGGGCACTCTTTCATCGGTTAAGACCTGTCGTATGGTCCACAGGCACCTTATTGAGACTTTTTGGTCCGGCGGGGATTCTTTCCGAATGTCCCTATGTGGGTACCCTTCAGTGGTTACGAGTTCACATCATCCTGCTGTTTATTTTAGGACGCAAGCGCAAATAGTACACCCCCCCCCCCATCAAACCCCGGGAAAAGTGTAAAACTGCACTCGCCACGTTGTTTGACGTTGGCGAGGGTTACATGAGGCTTATGCTTGCGTTCCAATTATTAAAATAAGTGACATCCCAGGGCCACAAACCACCGACATGTGTCAGTCATAGGGAACCGAACCCTAGACCTGAGTCCGTGATTACATCACGGGAGTCAGACGCGATAGCAATGCACCATGTTCCACTTGCAAATATGTGTTTCAGAAATAAATATATAAGCATTGACTCTGTCACTGCAGATTCTGTGATCAGTATTTTATCTGATTCTGAATAAAATCTGCAATTTTACACATTTCTGCCGTTTCTGCCTTGTTTAAATATTATATTATCAACCCTTGATTTCATCGGGACAGAACTATCTAGCAATGAATGCATGGATCGATATTATTCAGTTCATTCCGGTCTGAACAAAAAAATCGATAATGACTAATGTCTATAGCGTGGTTCGTCCTGATTTTAGGCAACAGATTTTTGTGGTTTGATTATATAAAATAGGTAGATTTCTCAGACTTTTCAGAGATACAGGGCTGGGAATCGAAGTCAAATAAGAACATGACTGTATAGGTATGAAACTATTAATTATCTATGAACTGTTTTATCCTTGATTGTCAAGGGAAATAACTGCTTAATTACTCTATGAGTGACAGAGTTATTCAGCATCAAGGACCAAATATTCTATCGATACCTATACGATACCTCGACCTAGGGTCATGTAAGTTTATCGTGATGAAACCAAACGGAGTAGCTTGCGCGTGTGCAAAGAAATTTTTTAATTTATTCATGTCCATGTCCCCTGAACACCAAGTATAATAAATATTTTGCAGCGTATGATTATCAACTCCGTTAAACACAACTAAAATATTACAGTTATCTCTGATCACTTTTGGAATCTGTGTATAACGCTGTATAACATAAATCACGTCTGTGTTTTTATGCCTGCCTCTGGAAAATATACTGGCTGGATTTGATTGTTTGTCGAGCATGACATCATCGTACACTACTAAATTATTAATACGTCCATCCAGGTGATCTACAGATGGCGCTTCATCAATATCAGTGATAAAATCAATAACGTCACTGTCTTCATTAAACGACTTTGCATTTTCATTAAAATCTTTAAGTACTTCATAGCATCGCTGATCATCCAAGGATGGAGCTACTAAATATAATTTATTCCACTAGAGCCATCTCATTATCAAATTAAGCAATAATTGTGTTTTGACTGATCCAGATGGACCTATTATGATTGCCCTAATAGAATTCGGTAGCGCTGGGTGATGCTTGACTGGTTCTTGTTTTCGTGTCGCCGAAAAGTCAATTATATCCATATGATAAATGATATGAATTTATATTGTGTTCGATGCAGGGCAGCCACGTCCACGACTGGATTAACAACAATAATAGCAAAAAATAAAAAGCGTGCACTGACAGGTAAGTGTGAAAAATGTGGTACAAAAAAAAAAAAAATTTATTCAACACAGCGACGGGAGGTGATATCGCCGCTTCGTTGGGAAAATTACCAGGGGTTCCGTGGGCGAAATATCCCGGGGGAAAACACCTAACCGGATACAATTATTGTGGTCCTGGAACTCGATTTAATATTCGACTTGATGATCAAGATCAACCAAGACCTGGAGAGTATCCAATAAATAAGATTGATCAAGCGTGTCCTGTTCATGATGTTGCGTATAAAAGCAAGGATTTACAACAACGGCATCTCGCAGATGTGAAATTGATTCATGCGTTAAATTCTATACCTGATAAATCTCTCAGAGAAAAACTCGCTAGTTTTTTCGTAAAAACTGCTATGAAAGGTAAAACAATGCTAGGGGCTGGGTAATTAATTATATAACTATTATAATGAGTCCATTTATTATAGCCCAAGAGGATATTGGAAGGGCAAAGCAGCGATTATTAAACATGCTGAAGCAGCAAAAGTCTCACTTGCTGTTGCTGCAGCGTGGTTATCACGACAGGCAATATGGCAAATCTATTTACGTCCACCTAAAAAAATTCAGTACGCGTATTTTGATGTGAGCGTTTCCAATGAAGTTCATCAAGCAGATATTTTGTTTTTACCGCTGATGAAACAACATAGCGTCAAAATCAGACAATGACACATCGCAATTCATCGTATTCAGGCAATAGTTGAACGATTTAATCGAACACTCGCTGAGTGGTTATTTGGATATCAGTATGCAAAGGAAATAATTCAGAGCGACAAGAGATCTCGTGAATGGGTTGCAAGATTACCAAGTGTGATAGCTGCGTTAAATAATGAAATTACTCGTGCAACTTCTATGAAACCTATTAATGCAATTACAAAGAAACATATACCCCACAGCGATGGCTACGAACAACGACGTGGCTTTTCAAAACAACCAGTGTTAGGTAATGTGACTGTGAGGTATTTATATGAACCTGGTGAACTTGAAGGGGGTAAGGGGGTAAAAAAAAAAGCAACTGATCCTATCTGGAGTGTGACCACACATAAAATTTCTAGCGTGGTTAGATCTACGGGTAGACCTGCCATCTACAGACTGGATTCAACTGCTCCTCAACGTGGATTTGTAGGCGAACAATTGCAAGTAATTCCTGAAGACACACAATTATCACCGCGTTCACTTTTGTAAACTGGCACCAGGGCGTCCAGCGCCCCGACGTCGATTGAATTCAAGACATGTCAATATGACATTATCACGTGTATGACCAAGATCACTATTAATTCTGTCTACGGTGAACTGTCTTGGATTATTACTCGAATATTCCCATAGCATATTACAGTTACAACTTGCACAATGATTATTCTGTCGTTGTTTTAGTGTCATAATCAATTCAGTATCAATATCAAAATCGCGATTATTTTTTTTGTCAAATTGCTTATAACCAAATAGTTTTTTTCTTATTACACCAACAACAACTTCGTTGACGTCGCTAGCAGTTTGATTATTATTTTCTGTAGCATTTATAATAACCCTGTGTAGTTGAGATATTCTTCTGACTCGGGACACTGCGAGATAAATTAAATTTGACCATTCGATTCTATCATCGACAATCCAGATATTTGTATCAGCAATAGTTAGTCCTTGTGACGAATGAATCGTTATAGCATATCCTAATTTCCATGGAGTTTTATCCATGATCAACGCGCTCTCAACAACATCAACATCAACCAAAACAATATCATTCAATACAAGATTTTGTTTTTCATTTGTTCCTGGAATTTCAACTTCAATATTCTGTCGTCGAGTATCTGCTGGGCGATAACATAATGGTACGGGTAGATTTGAAAACTTTTCTTTATGTAACAGAAATAATTTCTCTTGCAATTCATCACGAACTATTTTTCTACTCGCAACTATTAAATCATTTGGTCTCCATAAATTCCAAAAATCGTTCACAGGAGTTTCTGGAATTATTTCACGCATTATCTCACATTGTATTCTCTCTGGCTGTAGTCTGATTAATCTTTTAAATTCTTTCAGAGGTTCATCAATAGCTCTATGATCATCGGTTATCTCCTCATAATAATCCACAAATGATTTTAACCACTCATGTGGAGATTGTCCGACGAAAGGTGGTGGTTGACCATGATCGCCGCACATAATTACCGCAGTATTTTTTGTTAATAACCAATTAAGAAATATTTTTAGTGTTTCTAACGATACTGTACAAATTTCATCCCAGATGATGATTTTCGGAATATATTTCTCACCCATTCGCTCAGGTGTCCACGTATCTCCACACCATCTGAAGAAACTATGGTATGTACATGATTTTACTCCTCGTTGTTTTATTTCTCTTGCAAGTCTGTGTGTAGGTGTCAACACAATCATATCTGAACTCTGATGAAATAATTCAATGGCACGTGTTGTTTTACCAGAACCTCCAGGTCCATTGAGATAAATGGTTTTATGTCTGGCCACGGGATCAAATACAGATGGTCATGTTGATACTGGTATTTGATTGTCATGACCGTAGTATATTTCTTTGATATTAACGTCTGCTGATTCAGAATAGTCAAGTATACTTTCGTGTTTTATTCTCCATGACCCCCATTCACCATTACCGAGTAACAGTTTTACCAAATCCACGTAGGCGCTATTTATATAAAATGAATCCGTAGCAACTCTGACAGCGTAACAAGAAAATCTATTTATCATCGATAATAAATTTCTAGAAACGTAAGCGAGCATAGAAGATCTTGAATGACTAAATTGCGGTGACTCACCATCGATATAACTCACGATTGTACCTAATTTAATTCCGTCTGATGAATAAGCGTTACTTCTGCTGATAAATGTTCCTTTGTTCGTTGTATCAGTAATTATAAAATCTAACTCAGCATCATCCATGATTAATCTTGTACAATGTCTTTTATGATCATACGAACCACCTTGAGTAAATTTACGAATTATTTTTCTACCGAGATCTTTTGCAACTTTATTTTCATAATCAATTTTATCCCAATCTTGATCTGGATCTGTCGGTAAATGTTTCTTTTGTTATGGTAACCAAACTTGTTTCTGCGGATGATATGATATAATAGCTTCACTTACACTCAACGACACTAGGATTTCAGTATCAAGCATGTATCGTAATAGCACTATTGGAACCCAATATTTTTCTGAGAAATGTCTATCAAACCACGCATAAACGATCGGATGAAGATTATTACAAAACTTAAATGATTTTACACTGGCGAATCCAGTTAAATCAAAATCAGGTAATGGTCCATTTATCGCATCTCTTTTCATTTCATGTGTCGGATGTCCGAATCTTTTGAAATATTCAGAACAGTCTCCATATTCAAGAAAACTCCCAGGATAACACGCAACCATATCAACCGATATAACTTTACGATGATCGTATTTGGTATTCCATAATCGGCCATGTCCATATTCGACACAACTATGCTGAATATCTTCAAGGAATTCTGATCGTGTCGGCGACCATGAATTTTTCTTCTGAGCGGCGTGGGCAGCAACTGATGGAACTGTAAAACAATTATTCAATAATCGTTCAACTTCAACATCATCGGAATTATATTTCAGTGCAAGATTCTTCATTTCTTCATGGAGAGATTCTCTACGGTAAATCTCTCCATTAGGTTTTACAAATTGATCGTAATTCACGGATTCTGAACTCTGAAATAACCAAACAGATACAGGATCGAATATATAATCGTCATAAAATCTGACTATTCTATGTCGTGGAAATATTGTTACAGCATCAGTCCATGCATGTGCATTATGATCAATGATTGTTATTGGAGCTCCTCTTGATGTGTATTTTGACGCATATAAAATCTCTCCAGTTAGTGTTTTTACTGTTATTGGAAATTTTAATTTTTTTTCTAGTTCAGCGACATCTTTGATAGATGCTCCGGTATTCTTAACTGTTTCTGCCCATGAGTTTATTTTTTTACGTCTTATATCTGTTAAGCCATTCCCACGTATTGCTTTTTTGAAGTGTTCCATAACTCGCTCAGCTACACAATTTAACCGTGATAATTTCATCGGTTTAAGATTTTCAATGCTGGGTTTATCATTTAACGGATATATCGCGTAAACAACTGCGGTTACAGGATATTCTCGTTCATAATACGGTTTATCAATACCGGTTAGCACACCTGGCTTGGATATTTTATCCAATATAACAGTTTGTCCTGATTGTGTTACTCTGACAGGGTCACGTTTATCACGGATAATCCAAATATCATCATCCGTCTGCACAATAAATTTGATCAGAATAATATATCGCTGATCATCGAGGTAATTAATAATACTTCTTCCTCGTTCGTCATTCATCTTAGTGTTGACGGTATCTTTGATTCTGAATGACGACCAAGTATGAGTAGCACCATCATTTCGAAATTCTTTTTTAGCCTCACGAATACGATCGGTTACATCATCATTCATCAAAGCTAGGTCTTACATTGAGTATTTGGATTTTGGTAATTTATCAAGATCAAATCTTGCTCCCGCCAAGACGGCGGAAGGTTCGATTACGGATAATCTCTTAAATTCCTCCATATAATAATTAAGACAGGATTTATTTAATTAGATTTTCATTCATAATATATGATACAAACAAATAACAAATGCAACTGGTTAATGATCGGGTTTTCATCTCGCTGCAATAAACCATGTGTAAAAGAATTCTGCGGATATCATATGCAGAGTTGTCGACGAGGAAACACAGGACCAAAACCTTGCGTTCGATGCGGTGTTGGAGTCAGAGGAAAAACTCAATTATGCGTGGAATGTGGCGGTAAAAAATACAGAGAGATGAAGCGGTATTACGATGAGAAATATGGACCATCGGCTTCTCCGTTTAAAACCATAAATGATTATTTGGTTAGATTTCAGAATAATCATTTAGAAGAATGATATTAGATATACAAATGGAGCAGAATGAGTTTGTGAAACATCCTATCATTAAGAATTACGAGGCATCTCGTAGTGGTATTATCAGACACTGTCAACAAAAAAACCCAGTTGGTAATATTTCTAATACTGGATACCTGAGATTTAGTGCTGGGAAAAATAGAAGATATCACTCTCATAGATTTGTGTTTGTGTGTTTTAATGTTCCGATTGAAGAAGGCTTTTTAATCGATCACGTCAATTCAGATCCGAGAGATAATTCTTTGGAAAATTTACGTGTTGTTACACAGAGTCAAAATTGTAAATCAGGAAGAGCCGGTTATAATAATAAATCTCCTAACTCGGTTATATCTACAAATACAGAAACAGGTGAAGAAATAATATTTCCATCAATGACTTCAGCTGAGAAATACTTTGATATTGTCATGCCTTCAGTACGTTTTGTTGCAAATAATATATAAACATCAGCGTTCTCAATGAAATTCGATCAGAGAATCAAATTTAGATACGCTAATAATTAATTAAAAGCATACAATTAATAATAATGAACACAAATTTTATTATTTATGATGTTGATAAAATCAGTATTGCTGATAAATTACCTCCGTGGACTAAAGTCAAAATTACTGAAAGAGATGATATTACTTATGTAGAATTCATTGATAGAATTTACGCAGAAAAAGGATTCTCACATCGATCATGTTCCGTCATGCCTGTTTCACGTGATGAACGTGCGCGCCGACGATTACAAGAAAAATTCAGAGCGAGAATACACAAAGAATAATCCGTGGATTATAAATTTATTCTTGTCTTCTGAAAATCATGAATTCACTGATTTAGTCGTGCAAATAATTACCTCATTAAATTATTAAGTGATTTCAGAAAAATAAATTAATTTAAAGAAATAATTTATAATATAAAAAGTAATGAACCACGAAAACATCACATCAATTATTGCTGCTATTAAGCAATTACAACACAGCGGTATAGAAATATCTGATGAGCTTGATCCTGAAAAAAAAATGAGTGATTTTGAATCATGACAATTTCGAAAATCCGAAAATAGGTATACGTTGCCCTCCGATTATAGATTCATAAAGTTAATCGAACAGGCAATGTTACGATCGCTGGCAGCAATCACGGATATGCAGGTGAAATTGTTTGTTCCTCTTTCACGGGCCATCGAAAAGGTTAGGTCAGAATTATCTCACGAATACGAAACGAAAAGAATTGTACACGCTCGTATAAAACAGCTGAGAGATATTATGTCGATGGCGGTAGAGTTACTGGCTAAAGATAAAGACGAGTGTGACTCTGATCATAGTGACGTTGACAATGAAACTAACAGTGTTGTACCAGAATAATTCATTTCTGATCCTGATAAAATCATAGGTAAAAAAAAAAATAATTATTTGATATTTTTTTTTGCTTGATGTTTTCCGTAACTACAATGACGTTGATGACGAAGTCATTACGATCTTACATACAGATTTATATTTAACGACTCTGACCTAAGATCGAGCAAGTGGCCAGACTGGTCAGTAAGTTTGAAATGTATCCGTGATAAGAGTGGATTATGACATTTTAGATAAACAACGTTGATTGGTTCTGATACAATCAAATAACCTGGGGGGACTTGAGGTGTGAATGAATACAGAATGTATCCTTGTTGGGCCTGGTTAGATTTTTCAACGTCAACTTGATAACTGCCGTCGATGACATCACATACCAAATTGACAGCGATCGTTGATGTGATCGCGACAAGACCCGGTGAGACATGACGGCCGCCACCGTATGGATTATTATTATGTCTTTAAACATTTGCCGGTGGGGCTATTTTTCTCCATGATTCAAGGATTTTTGGAAAATTTTCCTTGACAAGATCAATCATTAATTGTTTGAATTCACCGATTTTATGTCCAGTATATGTTTCTTCGTAAACTTTCTTAATTACATCTTTAGCATTTTCTGGGTCTTTATGATATTTATACGCATTTTTGACTAAAATATGTTTAGTATATTCAAAATCAAATAATATTAAATTCAGATGCTGAATTGCTTCTATGATATTTTTTTTTCACATCATCGCTGTAATAATATGTCAGATCAACCATTAAATTTTTGACACTGGTTAACATCCGGTTAAATTCATCTACTGCGTCTGGGATTGTAACAGTGATAATTCTCATATCTATCATATTTTCATCTCTTCTCAGATCAGGACTCTTTTCTTGTCCATCAGTAAAAAATTTATTAATGGTCCACGGAATATCATTTCGGCAATCTGGAATCTTGATAAATTTTCGATCAGTTGTCAGAAATTTATCTAGTCGTGGTTCTGGTGGACCTTCATATGGAGGTTTAATTTCAGGCCATCCTAATACTGATCTGATTGAACTCTGATATATGTCCACAGCGTAATCCGGTGATAATATTTCAACGGCCGAAGACAACGTTGGCTCGTGGACGGTAATGGCAATCTTTGATTCTTTTCCTGTGATGGATTTAATTCTGCGTTGGAATTCTTCATTGATCTGTTCTATTTGATAACTGCCTGTTGGAATACTAACTACTTGCCAATCAGGAGTCCCATCGGGTTTATTTTTACTTGCAAATACTAATGAATTATTCGGTTGTAGTCCACCAAACGATTTTGACCTAATATTGCGCCAACTATAATAAACCCGTAATTGCGCTAGCGCTATCTCCGATGCTGGTATCGCTGTCGGAAAAATAATACTGAATTCAGGATTAGTTGAACTCGCCGATATCATTGTGGTTCTTACCGGAGCAGTATTAGTGACGATCTGTTGTAATAATTCCTGTGATCGCTGATCGAACGATGTCATTATTATACTTTTATTGTTTTAAATTCTGTTCAGGAATTTTTTCATCAAATACTTCATTGTAGATCTTTATTATAATACTGAATTCTTCGTCAGATATTATTCCATCATTAAGTGACGAAGAAATCAGTGATGATAATTTGGAATATGCGGTCGTTGCAGTATGTAATTTCATCGTGTACTCGTTCAATATTTCATTCGTGCACGTATTTATCTTTTTCGCGATAATATTAAATATTCCAGCGATCGTGGTTGACGATGAAACAATGATTGTTACAACGATCGGCTCTGTCATCGTCAGTGTTGATAATACTACGCCAGTTCCAGCAACAATCGCGGAAACCGAATAAACGACGATATTAACGACAACCGCACGTCTACGATATTTCTTTATTTTTGCTGTATAATTATCGATGATGGTTTTTAATTTATTCTGCCATGTCGTTACTTGATCGTATCTGTATCGCTGAACGTCTATCATTATACTTTAGTTGTTGTCTCAGACAACGGAGGTGTTTCAGCTACAAATTCTATACACCACCAGTAAGACGCCGGGGTTAATTTTTTATCGGATTGTTCCAGTATAAATTCTTCTTCGGTATCTTTATTTAACACTACAGACACGGTTCCAGAAAAAGCATCGACTGAGTGACGCCATGGAAATGTAGTAAATATCCTGAAATTTGCAGAGCTGAACACTGACAGCCTGTACACGCCAGTTACTTCTGCGGTATGTTTGATTGTGTTATGTTAAAAATTCTTTTGGTGGCGCCAACCCATACGAATCAAAATAAACAATACCACGTAGATCAATTGCATATGCAACCCAGTGAGTGCCACGACCAGAGCTTTTATCGAGATTAATAATACCTGTTTCTTTCAGATTTGGATTTTTCGGTAATTGATCAGGCATAAAAACACCTCTGAAATTCTTTATATTTAATCTCGCAGAAGCATCGAGTAAATCAAAGTTAGACATCGGGAAAATCAGCGAGTCCCTGGAAGTCTTAATCCTTTTCCGTATCGAGACCCTGGAAGTCTCAGACCGTGACCTCTTCGTTTCCTTTTTTTAAAATCCTTTTCCTGTTGCTTTCTTTAACGCCATTTCAGCAGCTGTCCTAACTGCACCTAACGCAGCAGCTTTTGCAACAGCTGGAGCGGCTGCGGCTATTAATGCTTGAATAGCTGCGAGAAGCGGAAATATTCCTCCGGTTTTAATAGTATCCTTGATTGCACCCACGGAAATATTTAATCGTATTCCTTTATTGATGTGTTTAGCTTCGTTGAATCTCTTAAACTTACGTTCGGTCAACGATAATTTATTTGCACCGGACGTTTGTTCTTGTTTTAATGATATTTTTGTTCCGCATCGTGATGCTAACGGTGATTGTAATCGTTTAATCTGACCCGGGGTCAGACTGACACTGACATGATGATATGACATTTATGATATATTTCTGACTTCTAAATTAGCGCTTGCATATTTTCTACTAGAGCATCAACGACTCTCATGCGGCCACCAACACCTTCAAGTAGCATTGTTTTATCGCTGAGTATAACGGCGATTGCTCTGTAATTAACACCTCCAGTGTTAACACGAGCTCGAAAATGTATGTCAACGACAGACTGTCTAAACAAATCCAAATGTTCCAGCGACAAATAATAAATCGGGTACAGAGTTGTAAAATCTAGCTGTGATATTTGTAAACCAGTATCAATATTTTGATCACGTCCCATAAACGACATCAGACGATGATACGCACGCGCTACATGATTTAGCTCAAAATTCAACAAAATATTCTCCGATGGTTCTTGATGTCCGTTTATTCTCAATGAAACTTCGGAAACACCGAGTTTGTCAAATATTATCGCGCTACGCGTTTGATCATTTACTCGTGCAGTCTCTTGAAATGCAACGAATATATTTCGCGGTGCAAACATACCTTGTTGTGATGCTATTTGCCACGTAAATAAACCATTAATTGCACTTTGAACAGCATCTGTGGTTGTTGTTAACCATGACAACGTCGACTTTCCACCGCTGCTCATGAAAGCGAGTAACCGATCTTCTTCAGATATCGCTAGAGTCATTACTGGCATCCACAATGAAAGTTTTGTTAGATTTACTATACCGACATCACCGGCGGGTCGCCATATTGCATCATCGTCGGTTGCTTTTCGTACAAGCACAACTGTATGTTTGGCTCCGAAAATAACTTTTCTGACATGTCTGCAGAATCCAAAATTATGTGACAATGGAATCGCGCTAGAAAATCTTCGGCGGCCTCCCTCCTCAAACATTGCTCGACGTGTTGCATATCCCAAGTTGAAATCTCGGTTAATACTTTGTAATATCGAAAATGCAGCGGCGGGTCGGGCTATCATTCCGGCTGGTTGTGGATCAGATGCAGTATCTTGAGGTGTTTGTACCAAATTATATTGTCTGTGTTCAGGATGATTAGAAGTGTCCTTGGCAAACATCACTGACGGACCAGCTGATCTTGAATAATCGTCGCTATATCTTGCAAGGCCAAGTATCGCCGTGGCAACATCAACATCTTTTTGAATTGATTCAATATTTCTTCCGTCGATCATGTATGTGGCGCTGTCGAACAACGCCATGATACCATTATTAACAAAACCAACACTGGCACCACCGCCATACGCTGTATTATCCGTTTTTACAATTTCACCTTCTACTTCAATAAATGCTTCCGCGGGCAAGAAATATCTACTTGTATCTTGAACTTGTAATTCAATTCGTCCGCGTTGATTTGGTAATCGTACGTCGTAAGAATAATATTGATAATAACGTACCGATTCATCTTTGAGAACTGGCGCATCCATGTCAAATGCGGGATCAGGTACACGTTTGAACATGTTATGTTATTGGTCATCGTCTAATACGAAGACCACTTCGGGAAGTGAGACCACTTCCCGCTATCAGATTTGCTACTACGTTTTTTCCCCCTCTTCGGCTAACTCTACTAGTTTTTTTATTTGCGGCTTGATTTATTATTTTACTAACACTTGCAGGCATCACTTCAGTGCTGGGTAATTTTACTGGCTGAGGTTTTCGTCTTATTAATCGTGCTAGTCTATCTTTGATGGCAGAAAATGCTTTACTGGCAACATCACCAACAGCACCAATATCTTTTTCACGAACAACGTCAATAGCTTTCATTCCTAGTTGTTTTGCGATCGGTATTGCTTTTGGGGCTATCCTTCTAAATAAACTCTGAATGACATCACCGAATCCATCTCCGTAAAATGTCCTGTATACAGGTAATCTTGAATTTATCACCCTGACCATAGTTGGTCCACGTTGAGCAACATGTATGATCATCTATTATAAAAATTATATCTAACTGTTTAATCACTGTGATAATCATCGGTAATTTCATTAATGAGAGACCGATACACGTAAATATCCATAATACCACCGGTAAATAATCGTTGACAAATTGATGAGATTTCGTTGATAATTTCTGGAGAATTATTACCGGCTCGTTTTCCACCAACCAGAATTTCTAATCTATCCACGTCGGCAAGGATGTTGTTAGGACAAGTAACAAGACCACTTCCAGTTGTTGTATTAATACCACTTCCAGTTGAGCCTTTATCGGGACCTGATAAATCAAGGATACCTGGGGATCCTTCTGGAGAAGTAAATACTTCATCACTGGATAATGCAGATAATTTTTCTCGTGGTTGTTGTTGTCTTATTGATGATAGTCGTTGTCGTCGTTGTTGTGTTCGTTGTTCTAGTTCTTTTTGTCGTTGTTCTAGTTCTTTTTGTCGTCGTTGTTGTTGAAATATCTTTTGTTGTTGTTCTGATGGCAATTGCATAAACGAAATATGTTCATCTATTTCACGAATATATTCCATATATCTTGGATCACTGGTTCGAGCTTGATCAACGTCATGGTATACGCGAAATATCCATTTGTACCAAGTTTCGCGATTTACAAAATCATCAGCGTATTCAGATTTTAAAAATTTTCTTCGATCATTATAACCACTCACAGCAATAATAGCTAATTGTTTAATATTTTCGGCTTGTCTGATATAATTAACAACATCTTCGGTAAATTTATCAGACATATTAACCCTGACTCGTGCTTGTTCTGGTTCTTGTTGAGTAACACCTTCCGCTTGGTCTGCATCCTTAGGTATTTCCGGGGTTGGTATCGCAGTAGCTATTTTCTCCGGAAGTTCTCGTAGATTTTTTTTTTGTTGTTGTCTTTTTAGTTCGCTCTGCTATTTTTTCAGTTGATTCAGCGGTCTTTTTCAACACAGGAAGAATACCTTCAGTAGTCTTCGTGATAGGTTTAAATAATTGCTCTGCGGATTCTGTAAATTCTTCTTGTGTTTGTTGACGCTCTTGTAATTTTTGTTTAACACTATTATGAAGCGGAAGATATTTATGTATCGCTTCTAGTCGCTCTCGAGCTAGTCTAGCTGAGTGAGCTTCACCAATCATTATTGATATAACAATGATTTAATTACACCCTCTCTGCTGCTGGTATCGACAGAATATTTGGTCCTTGATGCTGAATAACTCTGTCACTCAGAGTAATTAAGCAGTTATTTCCCTTGACAGTCAAGGATAAAACAGTTCATAGATAATTAATAGTTTCATACCTATACAGTCATGTTCTTATTTGACTTCGATTCCCAGCCCTGTATCTCTGAAAAGTCTGAGAAATCTACCTATTTTATATAATCAAACCACAGAAATCTGTTGCCTAAAATCAGGACGAACCACGCTATAGACATTAGTCATTATCGATTTTTTGTTCAGACCGGACTGAACTGAATAATATCGATCCATGCATTCATTGCTAGATAGTTCTGTCCTGATGAAATCCAGGGTTGATAATATAATATTTAAACAAGGCAGAAACGGCAGAAATGTGTAAAATTGCAGATTTTATTCAGAATCAGATAAAATACTGATCACAGAATCTGCAGTGACAGAGTCAATGCTTATATATTTATTTTTGAAACACATATTTGCAAGTGGAACATGGTGCATTGCTATCGCGTCTGACTCCCGTGATGTAATCACGGACTCGAGGTCTAGGGTTCGGTTCCCTATGACTGACACATGTCGGTGGTTTGTGGCCCTGGGATGTCATTTATTTTAATAATTGGGGAGCAAGCATAAGCCTCATGTAACCCTCGCCAACGTCAAACAACATAGCGAGTGCAGTTTTACACTTTCCCCGGGGTTTGATTGGGGGGGGGGGGGTTACTATATGCGCTTGCGTCCTAAAATAAACAGCAGGATGATGTGAACTCGTAACCACTGAAGGGTACCCACATAGGGACATTCAGAAAGAATGCCCGCCGGACCAAAAAGTCTCAATAAGGTGCCTGTGGACCATACGACATGTCTTAACCGATGAAAGAGTGCCCTGTGGGCTTAAGGCCTCAATAAGGGACTCTTAGGACCTTATTGGCAAAAGACTTTACCGGCAGAAGGGACCCAGTGGAATGGTAGACTGAACATCATCGCTGCTGTTTATTTTTGAATTTATTCAAGTCGATAAACAATCTTTTTAAATCGACAGCAGCAGGAGGGTGACCACATGTATGTGATATTTTTTTGGTTCCATTTTTCAAAAATAAAGGCTCTATGGAACTGTTTATGTTCGTAGTCGTTTTGTTTCAAACATAATCTTTTTTTAGCCCTTATAGGAACCCTTATTTTTCAAAAATAAAGGTTCTACGAAAAGTGGTCTGTTCACCCTCCCTGCTGCTATATATATATATATATATATATATATATATATATATATATATATATATATATATATACACACACACACTGTTTTATGTTCACACATTCTAGAATGGTTTCTATATTATTCCACATAATTAGCAAGGTGAGTCCCAAAGTGGTATATAAACTGTTTTCGTCCTATACATAGCATTAGTGTAACCGGGTCTTATTGGCGTTTATACATTTAAGTCGCGAAGCCCTTCCAATTCTTGAAGGCACCGCTGGCTTACCATAGTCGAACTAAAACAAAATTAGCATCAGAAGTAAAGTTCAAGCGACCCAGTACAAGGAGTCGACAATTTAACAGGGGCTGCAGCTGAGATTTTTTCATGCTGGGTCATTTCCCACTCCAAAAAGATAATTAACTGTCTTGAGCTTATATAATTGGTATAACAAAGAACTTTTGGCTAGAAAGTAGAGTTAAAAGATATTCTGCAAGCCACGTTTTTAGAGCCGGAAATTATCTGCCCAAAGTATCCGTCCAATCCTCCCACCCTATCTCCAAATTAAATCGTTGGACCCTAATATATCATTGCTGTCAACAGCGTCAGTCAGTCACGTTGTATCAACCATGGCTACCTTTGCTGATATTGTTTATATATAATTAGTATGCATAAACAAAATACAACATCAACATAATATAACGATCTTATACACATCGAAGACAGTGTTTAATCAATCGATATGTGACAGTCTGATCCAGGTACCCAGATCACGTAAGCATGTTGTGTCAAGGTATAAGCCTCGACACAATCCGTATCATACTTGACCGGAAATTGTCGAGTGTGCCAAGTCATAATGGGCATGGAGGTGAAATGCTACACGGTCTAGAAGCCACACGAACGAGAGAGAGAGAGAGAGAGAGAGAGAGAGAGAGAGAGAGAGAATTTCAATTATATGATCTCTATAGCTGATATAACTGATCTAACCACCGATTTCTACAATAAAAAATATCGACACTCCCACTTCACTTAATCGAACGATTTGCTAATTCCTGTTTGGTCTTGTGGATTTAATGCCATTTTTTTAGGACTTAATGGTGGATGATGAACCTTGGAATGCCCGGATAATGCCACCGACCCACGATAGCTACTGGAAAGCTTCCTCTCATACCGACGTTGGTCAAGCTAACACGGACAAAGGATGAGATGTGATCATGGGCGCCCGCACATAGGGGCGGGGGGGGGGAATCCCCCCTTTAAACATATTTTAGCTTACATCCCTAAAACATACTAGCTTACCACTATGTGTTTCCCCATCCACCCCACCCCATCCCCCGGAAATAATTCTGCTGGCGCCCCAGGATGTGAGTAATCCGTAAAAGCGAGCGCCTTAGACCACTCGGCAATCAGGGGCCCCAGGGAAGTTAGCAGGGTCATAATGCCAAAATATTTCGCGTTTACCAAGCTCGAACGGACTCATTTGAAGCTTGGAGACACGGTCTCAAGAAAATCAATTGGTAAGTTGTTTGAATCACGTATTCGAGATGAGATATACGCGATCTCGAGAGAGATAATCGTAACATATTTTTATCACACGAGTTAAGACAGCGTCACGCTGTTGAGGATCTAATACGCTCTTTCGAGTATTGCATACGCGAGCTTTAGAAAAATTATTCAACTTAAACTAACTTTCCCATTTACTCTCTCGAGATCGGATATTCGAGCCTAACTAACTCACATTCATTTTGTTTCGAACACGTGATAAGTCACAATTATGTCAGTTAAAGATGTACCGAGTATTTCTTCAAAGAAGCACTACCGCATAATATGAAAAATATGAAATTCCAGGAAACACTAAGGAGTGAGGTCCCTGTAAAAACAATTTTTCGGCCCCATAAAGATACATGCAAGACAACTGGACCGGCATAAATAATTTTTGCCAAACTTCCAGATTTAAAAAAAAAAAAACAAAATAAAAAAAAAAAAAAAAATAAAAAAAATAATGATAATAAAAAACAACAATACGTGTATGTCGATTTGAGATCTGTAAATAGCGTACAGAAAAAATGTTTGCATATTTGAACACCTGTGGCTGTTACCGTAAAAGCTCATAATTCCATGTAAACATTAAGGTTATGGAACACGCACATCCCAGAAGAAGAAATGCGTTGAGTGGAAAATCTGCCTATACTACGGGATTAGTTTGATCAAGAAGACGGAGAAAAAAGAAATGACAGCCAGGTGAGAAACATAACGTTCACATCTTCAAACCCACTTCATTTGATATTGTCAAACTATCAAAATATTTTAAAATGCGACATGTTTTAGTTAATGTTTCGTATGCCTCCATAGCAATCAAGCATCTTTGACATCAGCCAGGTAGAAACTTGTTTCAGTTTTAAAAAATTCTATAGCAGCAATTAAAGTCAAACTTTAGAAGAAAAAAAAAAGAAACATCGTTTACATTTTCTACAACGGATGTATGTGTGGAGAAAAATATACTGTCTGCTGAAGAACAAACCAATTATTTTGGCATTGACGAGGGGATCTTGGATTTATTTTCAAACTAAAAAAAATTTTTTTTTTTTTGCTCTATTAACTGAACATAGTTAATCCTTTTCATCTAAAATAACTGGATATAATTTATTTTCCACAAATCAGAGCGATCTTTTTAAAGCTATTTCAAGGTTGGATATTTTTAGTTTTGGTGTCAAAATATTTCCCACCTCAGCCCCCAGAAAACAATAATAGGTAGTCCTGGAGTTCAAAGAAACAAATGAGAAAAATATCTAAACTAAGTTCAACCTTCAGGTTTTACTATTTCTTTCAGTTAAGCGATATTTGGTTCTTAAAACGTATGTTTTGTCTACTCATTGATAATTCTCTTTATTTTTTGGAAAGGAGTCAAGAGCTAAGCCGGATTCTTCCTTTAGCTAAATACACTGTCCGCTATGACTAGCTATCATGTATTGAAAAAATGGCGTTAAACAAAAAGAAACTCGTGTAAGTTTCTCCAATGTAAACATTTTAAGCAACTTTTAATCTTAAGTTTGTTTCTGCACGTCATGGAAACCACCTTGTTGGATTACTAAAGAGGTCATTTAACAAGCTCACGTTGGTTTATTCGCTTTCTATGGGCAGAGTTTATCGTTAAGTGGGCATTTGTTTAAATCGCCGTTTTAACTCGAACAGGCCAAGGTTGATGGCCCCAATAGTTTATCATAGTTGACCTTTACGTCATCAACTTCATAGGTAAATATAGGTCGGCCCACTAACCCAGTACGTGTCAGCGTTATATTAAAGGAGGTGCGAAGATTATTTGCATTTATAAGAGCATTTTCGGCATTTGTGTTCAGAACAATATCTCAGACGGTATGTATTTTTAAATTTCTTTTTTGTTTACTGCACTCTTTCTCCAGGAGTGGTAGTATGGATATATTATTTCAATAAGTGATTCATGTTTCGTGACCCGTTTGATGGGTCAGATGAAACTCTATTTTGAACCAGGACAGTTTTTCTTTCATCTAATGAGTGTTTATTTTTATTGAACGAATGTAATGGAAACGAATTCATTTTCGTACAAATCTGGGCAAGCAGAACGTTTTTCCAGCTGTTGGGTTTGATTGGCGGGCATTTTTTTTTTTTCTTTAGAAAA